>DVQG01000209.1:0-17372 GCA_018231605.1 Papilio ambrax
ATCCTCTTTATGTGCGTCTCCTTCTCCGTCGGATAAGGGTAGGCAACGCATCTGCAATTGCGGATGTCTATGGGCATCGATCGCTGCGCTATTTTGGCGGATTCAAGTGGCCGCATCCTCGTTTGCCACCTTATGTTATAAAAAAAAAAGTTATGTTCATAGTGCGTATTGCATATGAATTGGTAAGTATGTAACTTCCAGTGCGACCGGCGTAAGCCCTAACAACTGAACCAATATCAAAGAGTGAGATGTCATTCCATTTGTACTTCCCCAGAGATATAGGAGTTACAATCAGAAGGTCAGTTATATTGTTGTGATATTATGACTTTCCACCGCCGAAATAACCGTGCAATACATGTTGTTTTCATTATTTTTTTTAAGATAAAGAAGATGACAATATGTGTTTAGAGGTGCTGCGTCACGTGACTATATGTTAGCGGCAGTTTGTCCACTTCTCATAAAGTAACATAATTTTGAAACTAAAACTATTGCATAGAAGTAATGAGTCACTGATATCATAAAAGCTAACATATCCGCCCTAGGTACTTGGAGAGCTAGATGTGTGCTAGCGGGGCGGCCGTGGCCGCGCACCGTATATAAGCGGCGAGCGCGCAGCCACCTGCACTGTCTCTGCGCACCCCGTCGGCACGCTACTTGACAATATGAAGGCCATTGTGAGTTATACCATACATTACATTCATACTACATTACTTCAATAAATGTTGTTTTAACAATTATAATTTATTGTAAATCTGGTAAAGTTAATTACTATCAGAGATTATAATCCTTCAATGCTTGGGCAATAAAAGATGAAATATTGTCTTTATTACAAAAAAGCCGAGTCTGGAACCGATAAGTTTAGTGAAATGGAGACCCAAAAAATAGCGTTATACTAATATAAAAAGGGGTAATTTCTTATACTTGTAGTAATAGATAAGCAGTAACTATATTGAGCGTTCATTCTATGTGTGCAGGTGTGTTTGTTGGTGGTGGCTGTGGCTGGCGCGGTGTGCGGCGCCGAGGAGAAGAAGAACGAGAAACGCGGTCTGCTCGGCCTCGGCTACGGGGGCTACGGCGGCCACGGACTGAGCTACGGTCTGGCAGCGGCGCCGGTCATTAGCCACGGCGTCTCCCTCGACTACGGCATCGGCCACGGTATTGGCTACGGCCTCGGCGGTCACGGCCTGGGCTACGGTCTCGGCGGACATGGGCTGAGCTACAGCGTGGGCGGATACGGGCTGGGCTACAGCCTGGGCGGGCACGGCCTGGGCTACGGGCTCGGTGGGCACGGGCTGGTGGCAGCTGCGCCCGTCCTCAGCCACAGTGTGTACAGCGCGCCGCTGCTCGGCCTCGGCCACGGTCACGGTTACCTGCATTGAGCCTTACTCAATGAGCGCCGCTATCGCCACCTAGTAGGCAGTTGTTGGTAGCGGCCGAGGTATTCTGTAAATTATAATTTCTTGTATAGTTATATTGAAGAGTAATTGCGTGGGTCTTCTGTGCCAAATTTTTTGTCTGCTGGTGTCTATTATACTAAGTTCAATAAAACTGTGAAACAAATCTTTTTCTTTTTTTCCCTAAAAATAGAAATACAATATATCCTTCATGTTAATTTGCCACAAACACATACACATACTATTGCCTCAGAGAAACCAGTAATTGAATACTAAATTTATACTGTTACAAAAATTCGAGATTGAACAGTAAAATTACATCCAAAGCTTCACCTGTTACTGTAGTTTTGTTAACTCAAAACTTTAAGAGTCTGAATATAAATTGCATGATGTAGCACCCCGGAAGAAACTGCAAAGATCTAGGACAATAGATATGTTATTGCTGTGTTCTGTTGTGTACGATGAGGTTGACTGAGACGCGACAAGTCAATGACTAATGTGAGATAATTTTTTTTAGTCTGATATGAGACACTGTATTATCAAATGATGAAAACATAGAGCTTTCACTATGCTGTTTTAATTAATTTTGCTTTGAAGACATAAACTTAGTAATTATAATACAATTTACATTGAAGCATAGCAACGCTACGCCACCATTTCTCCTCGATTAATATAGACACTAAGATTGCAGCAAGCTCCCACGCTGAGCTAAACTGTATGTACATGGACGTAAATATCTTAGTTGTAATGTTTGATATCTCCGAAAATGATCATACTGAACCTTTTCCCTTGGAGAAGAACGGTAAGGTGTAAGTGTAGGGAATGGGGGGAGGTGCAGGGTGCGCGGACGGGTCATGTCAGCTTGTGTAACGCGGTGGCCGAGGCTGCGGTAGGCGGCGGCGGACTCAATGCGACTTACATATGTGGAGCAACTTTGCTCAATTGCTCCCCGATCGTAGAACAACTTTCTCATTTATTTAAAGCACAAACGAGTGTTTGTATTGTGTAATGTGCTGCTTACTTTACTTAAATATATGTGTTTAACGACAACATGTTCTCCCGCAGACAGACAGCCGCCGCCCGCCGCCGCCGGCCGGGTGCCGTCACCTTGCACAGATTTACAAGTAACGAGTCCTGCCTGGTGCGACCCAGTTTTGTAAACTGTAGATTAAAAAGCAGATTATGTGCAACAATTTGTTGTAATTTCATTTCAATTTAAAATGATATGTTAAACGGTTGAGTTGAGACATGAGTGGGTGGCGGGGACCTAGCGCGCGGCGCGATGTGGCAAGCGGAAGTGGCGGCGGTGGCTGTCGGAAGTTGCTTCAGAGTCAGTCGGCGGGATGCGGCGTGTCATTGCCGACAACCAGTGACACACGACACGACTCTGCGCAGAGGGCCTAATATGTGATACATTGTATGACACAAAACACAACACTATAATCTTCGTTACGGGATATGGGCACATGATCAGTGATTAGCCACCTCATTTGTAAGTTGTACTTCAAGAGCGAAGTTGATAGAGTCGCTAGAGTATACTCGTAAGTTTGAATTGACCGAACAAAATCCTAACAGTAAACGTTGGCATTATGTATTTCTCGCGTCATTATGTCACCAGCGAACTAATTATTATCACTGACCTAGGCCATCTCAGCATAAACGTAACCTGGCCCGACTATGGGGTAACGCCCCGGCGCGACCTATGGAACCTTTTCCATTCCCTTTTCGCCTTCGCGAAAAGTTCCATTGACCCTATGTGAGCGCCCCCACTGGCACTGAATGCGGAGCGCAGCACAGCGGACAAGGGACGGTGCGACACTAGATAAATGTGAACGTGTAAAGATAGTATTATATATATAGCAAATTAGAGACTTTGTCATAATGCAGACTTGCGAACACATGACGAAATTTAAAGTATGGTTCTAATATATAATGAATTTAAATAAATCAGCTATTAAACATAAAGTTCATTTGTTCGAAACTTCTGCGGTTCATAGACATAAAGTTGTAAGTAAACTTGTGAATATTTCAACCTGCATGCTATTATCAGTACTATTCATTACTCACGTCTTGCCACAACTCTGGCGTCGAGAATTCGTTAACGATGACATTCTATTAACTTTATAATATACATACATAAGTACATAAAAAGCAATCAACTCCATAGGTTTGCCAAAGTGCCATCATTCTGCATGCATCAGTGTAATCTAAAGCTGCGTTTATGTTGCACAATGTTACTTGCCCAAGAACTTGTTAACTTACATTGTTTTTAAAAAACCGCGATTTAGTAAATTTTTTACGATGCTATATAAAAAAATGAATAATGTGTTACTCTATTAAGACTTTAAATAGTTTTCTATTCCTACACAAATAGTGGCAGTAGCGAGTGATATGTACTATGTACGCCCCGCCAGTAACTGGGTGCGTGTGAATGCGCCACTGGACCCGGGTATCTCAACGCGACACGATTGCCACAGTCCCACAGCCTCGCAGTTTTTGCGCTCCCTTTACAAACAACGTGTCACACTGTCACTGGTCACTGGTCTCTGCACACACTAACAGATAATTTAAACATAAGAGATGTGTTATCTTAGACAATACATAAATGATATGAAAATGTTCTAAAAGATGCGAGTTGAGTAACCAGTTGTGATAAAAAGCTCATTAATAGATATTTTTTTTGAATATCTAGGCCACCAACATTAACTTCTCCAGTGTGTAATATGCAACATAAACTTGGAAGTTACGAGTACCACGTTCATACTCAACATCATGACACAAAAATGATAAGATATAACGATAGAATTTTAGTTAAACGTCGTTTAAGATATAGTCAAACCTCATTATTATTCCAACATATCAAGTAATGGGCAGCCACACTGTTTGTTTGGCGACCGGTTGTCCGGCCACCGCGCCCGCCGCGGACGACGCCGATCATCTCCGACGCGACTACTTATCCTTAGTCTTACTACGGATTAGTAACTTCCCAAGCCCTTTTAGCACTCGTTAACTTATGTTAAGCTAAATTTACACCTATTTCTATTTTTCTTCTCTCCTGGTAAGACTATTTAAATCCAGTTCGTGTGTCAATAATTTGCATAATTGCGTAGACTTCTTCTATGGCAATTTTATCAATGCGCTAATTCCTGCCGACACCTAAAATAAATAAGGCAATTCTAAGTTTGCGTTTTACATTTATAAGTTATCGGACATTCACATAATTTTGGTAAGAGAATGAATATTAATATTATGTCGCCTTTGATAGTGCCGTAAATTAGTAAGTTACAAAAATCGTTATGAAGAGGAATTTGAAAAATTTGGAGATGGCGAGAATTACACTTTAATGTTGTCGTTTGCAACCGGACTTGGCGCGGCTCAAGGACACAGTCGACAGTTCACGGAATATCGCAATGTGTTCCGTATTCATTACTTGTATAATACGAGTACTATGCTGTTTCCATAATTATAATACTATATTTAAACAATTTCAGTATCCATTGAATAAAATGTACTTTACAAGTTATTAGTTAGTGAATAAACCTGTTACATATTCACTTACGCACTTAAGTTTTAAGATAATGGCTCGTGTTGGTAATTTTAAAACGCGCAAAAATTGAGCGTTTTTGCCATCTAATGGCCAGTTTCCCCAAATACGTTTAACCATTCGTTAGTGTTTTGGTTCGATAATTTTCGCAACTTGAGTTTTAGTCCTTTGAAACTTAGTTCAACCTAAAGCTAATGATAAAATAAATGGAAACTTCAACAACCCTGCATAAGTCAAAGAGGTTCCGTCCCCAGTTTGCCGAACTCTAAACATATGCCTACGATTATAAATCTTAATATTTATTTAAATCTGTTAGGTCCAGTTTTTGGGCGCGAGTTTTATTTACTCATTATTATTATTTGCTGGCGGAGACAGTATTTAAGAGATGATGAGTGTCCACTGGTGCTCACATTGTTTTAGTTCCCGCTTCGCTGACACGTGACGTAATTAGCAAAATGAAGTTCCTGGTGAGTTGCTATTTACTTCCAGCGGCTCGTCTAGTTTAACAAGTCAACATGAATGGAATGTTTTGAGTTAGCTAGTTAAATTACTTGGTTCATGGTCAATAGGCGTTGCATAGAAAATTGAAAAATGTAAAATAGAAATAAAAAACGAATACAAATACGACTGTAATTATGATGAACATTCATCATAATTACAACTAGACCTAGTTTAGAAAGACCTTAGTTGCTTAAAAAATCTGCTCGTTTTTTTCTAAGATCTTAATACAGTGATGATTTATGTGTTTTCGGACCTCTGTTAATACGAATTTAATAGAGTCCAGCTCCTGTGTTTTAGTTAATAACTAAATAGTAATTTAGAGTATTAGTGCGTGTACTATTAAGAATCCTCATTATGTAAACATATGTACTATGTGAGCAGGTCCTGTCGATGTTGGTGGTGCTGCAGCTGGCGGTTTGCAGCAGCGGCCCGGTGGCGACCCGCGCCCGCCGCAGCTTCCAGCACTACGACTCCCCGCAGCTGTACGGCAACCAGTACTACACGGTAACTGCACCTCATATTTATAGTAATTAACAGCAAATAAGCAAGCTTGCAATGAATATTATAACAGGCGCTACTAACTTAGTGCGATAATATACCTTTAGGTTTTTGCAGCTTCATAACATAAGGCGCCACAGATATACAATAATATTAATAAGTCTATTAATATGTATTAATAGCATTATTAGACGTAATATGAATATACAGTAAAAGTTTAATAGTAAACCTTAACTTTTTCTTAATGAAATATATTTATTATAGGATGAGTTTGTGAATTTAATGGTTTATGTTGTTTTTTTTATTTAACCGTTGCAGTCGCAGGCGGGATACGAGGTGTCGCCGCAGCCGTACTCCGCGCAGCTCTCCCCCAGCTACTACGACACTAGAGCGGTGTCGCAGGGCTCCCTGTACCGCCTGCCCTCCATCTCCTCCTCATACTACCCCTCCTCACAGACATACTCGACCTACGCGTCTGCTCCGCGCGTCCAGTACAGTGGAGTGCAAGCGTCGCCGGCGTACGCGCAGGTGTCTGCGCCCGCTCTCTACAACGCGGAGCACTCGGAGCACGCCTCCTCCTCCTCCCACTACCGGCTGCAGGCACCCGCCACCGTCACCTACGCCCAGCCCTCCGTTGCGCAGTACGTGCAGCCCTCTTCGGCGCAGTACGTGCAGCCCTCCTTGGCGCAGTACGTGCAGCCCTCCGTGCAATACGTGCAGCCCTCCACAACGCAATACGTACAGAGCGGTGGCCAGTACGCACAGCCCTCGTGGCAGCAAACCTCCTATACCGCCAACAACCCCTGGTGTTGACCTCTAAACGTTAATGTAACATTTAAGAAATAAAATTGTGTGACGACTTTGTTTACATTTGTACACCTTATATTATTGTTCTTATTTGTGTCCACTTGTGGCTTCGAATATTGATAGAAAACGCGGACCGCATCACCTCGCTTGCGTACCTAATGACATTACAACTGCTCTCATTCTCCGGTTTCGAACAAAAAATCAGAAAAACCAGTCTTATTTAAAAACTGTTGTTAATTATTCCGTATTAATTATGTAAAGTAACATTGGCTATCGATAATCGTCTCATCGAGCGAGGATGCAGTAGCACCTTCTTACGAATTTTTGGTGAAGAAAGTTTCGAATGGTAATGATAAACCTCATCTTTCTCATGTTTCCTCATCCACCTCCCAGTAACATCCGACAGGTGCATGAGTCAGCGGCGCGAGGTGTGCAGGTGACATCATGGCCGACTGCAAGTCTGCGACGTTATGTTTCATAAATATACATTAATTTGCTTTTATCTCAGCATTTTAAGTGAATACGAGATTAATCTATTATAATACAGCAATTTAGAGTATTGCATCATATTGTAATAGATTAGCAAAGATAACGACAAATGGTATTCATCATAGAACACATATTCTGTTTATATTTGAACATATTATCGAGCACACAATATAATAACTTAGCAATGTAAAAATTGTAACTTCCCTTTTCATGTGTTTTGTCTGAAACGTAATCCACTGCAAACTTTGTTAACCTTGAGGCATACTGCAGAATTTACCAGATAGAGGGGTTTTAAACAATTACTTCATTCATTCAGCTGTGTTAATGTACGATGGTACATGTACAGAGAGTCGTCGACAATAAACAGCAATAACAGTTCATATAAGTAACAAAATTAAAATGAAAGCTTACATTCTTGTTTATCATTATTTATGCATGAAACAGGAAGTAAAATACCTGGGACAAAATAATGAAATGAGAATAGGTTAGGCACTACTCGGTATCCTATTAATAACATTAAATAAAAAGAAGTTTCGTAAATACGAAATAAAACAAAACGAAATGTATGTTAATGATAAAATCTTAATGCATTGAAATTTAAATAATTATTATGGATCATAATAAATAGTAAATACCTTCATCTTTGCACTTTCCATTCAAGGTACAGTCGCGCTCATTGGCGATGTTCCATCATAAAGGTTACAATCGTTTAACGTAATGCACGTAGGCTTTGATACGTCAAATAAATCAGTATGGTGTGTTAATGTCGTAACAATAGAGTAACCACAAAATGCAGACACTATCAGGAGTAAATTACACATTTCTCCAGAAATTTTCCCGGAATTAAACATCAATTGCACCCTAGTTATTACTTGTACGACGATGTAAGGGGGGGAAAGTTAGGACAGTTGCGAGGAGAAAGGTATTTATTCTGTAAATACTACATCGCGAAAGGTTAACGTATGTACAGTCGCGGAAGTCCGCATTATTATACTCACAGGAAAATTTTCTTTTTCCTTGCAACAAAGCAAACTTACGAAAAACCAATAAGGCAGCAGACAGTAACATTACCAACGAGATTATAATAAAATAGTTACGTGTGTTCCGCGTCGACGTCGCTGGAAGTACCAAACGTTCAAACTCTCAAAGTGGAACACCGCCAGGCTCCCCGGTGGTACACATGTACATGTCCTGGACGGTCGCGCGGCGAGGCGTCGGCGGCGGCGGCGGTGAGCGCGCTCCGTGCGCTGCTCGCGTCGCGGATCCTGTTTTCTAATAATACAAGACACTGTCTATTATTACTAGATAACATGTTTATGTCTGTATATAAGGAGACTTGTTTTTTTACAACTAACTAAATAGTTTCAAATGTTATTGGTAGATGTTGGTTTTGTTGCGAGGAAAATGAACGTTCTGGTGAGTTCTGAAACTACTGTTACGAATTGTTTTATAATTAATCGTCTTTAGCTAAATTGTATCGATTAGTGGAACTGAATACAATTGTGAAAACAAATAAAACACTTCTATAAGTTTTATAAAATCGTTAAGTTTGAATAAAATCGTTTAATAAACTTTATAAAGTTTAAGTTGAAATAAGCTTGGCGAAATACCGCCTAACATTATCCGCCTTAGTGCTTTTCTGTAAATCGAAAACGGGTACTTCTCACTTCACTTACTTTCTTTGTTTTATTATTATCAAGTTAGTAGATCGTAAATATGTAGACTACCAAGCAACAAGGTATTGACGTAATAGGGCGTGTTGCAGGTGATCCTTGCAGCGCTGGCCTCGGGCGGGCTCTGCCACCTGCCTTCCGGGCAACAGCTGCCCGCGCAACTGCCCACTCAACACACCGTCTATATACAGGAGTCCACGGCGCCGGTAATAATCTCATTGCATGTGTTTAATTAGGAAATGGAATATGTTTAACTTTGACATCATCAAAAATACACTATTGGCGCAATAGCGCAGCTGTACAATATTTTCATGTTTCTATAATTTTAGCCTGAATAAAGTTTTTCAATTTTCTTATCCATACAGTACACCTTGTATTTATAATAGTTTATGATCTGTAATAAAGTCATAAATATTTCTAGCCTAAGATCGTGGGCCACTACACATCGGTATCGTCGCCCGCAGCGACTGTCGGCCAGTACGCGGCCGGCGCAGGCTCAAGGCTCTCCTACGCCTACCCCACCACCTTTACGGGGACCGCGAGGAACTTCGGCACCGCTAAATCCATCTCATCTTTTCCTTCGTTTGGATCGTACTCTCGCAGCTACCAGTGGCCGGCGGCACAGCAAATCTTTTCGAAGCCGTCCACTTCGTACGTGACGACACCATCGTACTCTACCACGTCAGCACCGAACTACTCTACAGTTTACTCGACTCCAAAATCATCGACATTCACATCAGGCGTGTACTCGACGGCCGCGACGCCAGTGTCCAGCTACCCCGCTTCCTACTCCACGCCCACCGTCTCCACCTTCTCCTCGAGCTTCCCCGCGTTCGTAACGCCCACAGCTGCAACCTCCTCCCCGGCCTACTCTGCCTCCGTGTCCTCTACATCTGCACCCTTCGTCAAGGCCTATTCTACTCCCGCCACGGTCACCACCACCTACCCCGCGGCGAACGCCTATAAGAGTACGTTGGGCACGGACTACAACGTTTACTCGAGCGCCTCGCCTCAACTTTTTAGAGATTCGTCCCGTCCGGTTGTTACACAATTTTCGTCTCCCGGTCTATGGACCTCACAGGGCACCTCCCATAGCTTCCTTTCCAATGTAAATTCGCCCGTTACCATCCAGAAGTCGACGACGTTCACGCCGGCCAAGCCGACGCTGAGCGCGTACGCGGACGCGGTGACTCTACATCCTCTCTCCGGTCAATACAACACGGCTGTCAAAAATCTGGGCTCCCAGTATTCAACGCAACAATCACAATACTCCCCCGAAACTAACGTCGTAGGATCGACGGTAGTACAGTACACTAAGCCCGCTTACAATTCATACTCGTCCATTTCGTCAGCGCCCGTCGCCTATTCGACGCCGGCTAACTGGGCGTCGTATCCCACGGCGCAGTCGGTGCGCCTACCCGCGGCCGCCTTTTACTCCGTGCCCGCAGCATCGCACGGCGCCACCTGGTCAGGCACCTCGCACTTGTCCTCCTCGGCGTACAACGCGCAGCCTACCTACACGTACACCCTGCAGGGGGCGCCCCTCTCACGCGAGTACCACACACTGGAGGCGCCGCACACACACTCCTGGAACACCGCCAACTCTTGGAATTCGCTGCCCGCCGGCAAACAACTTTATGTTTCATAAATAAAACTAAAATAAATTGCTACTTACTTTAAGGTGTCAATTCTACTTCGTATCAATGTTCTGTTTTGTAAGTTGTTGAAAAAAAATCAAGATATCGTAAAAAAAGAGCATCATAAAAAGATGTGAAGGTGTTCTCTTCTTCTTGATTTTGATTTTCTCAAGTGAAGTAAACAAAACTGATATTTATAAACTATAAAAATGAAATGTGTTAAAGTGTTAATTATTTTTATTTCTCTTTGTGATTTATTTCAATGACTTTGTAGAACATACTTCGCAATAGCAGTGTTGCGGGCCTACATTACATAGAAGTGCTCTGCACACACACACACACACACACACACACACACGAATGCAACGTGTGCTCAGTGTATTGCACTACATTGTATACATATTAAATTCACTTGTTAGTTTTCCGGCGTTGCTCACTACTTGAAACTTAACTACTAGTATTTCCGACGTAACTGTGAAAAAGTATCTGAAGATAGGAATAGAAAAATTGTCCCATTTTGACTCAGTAATTAAATATTGCAATTAGAACTTCTGCAATAAAACGCTCTCGTATCAAGTTAACGGAACCACGATTTTTTTTTTTGAAAAGCTATACAAATTTATATAACTTCTTTACAACTTTTGTGAATATTAATTTACATGTCTAGGTAAAATTTGGTGATACTGGTTTACAATATTTTGATTTCGTAACAGCGGAATTAATTTCGGAAACGTCTACGAGTTGTCGTCGTATCGACATATGTTATCATTTCGTTCACATATTTATTTGGTTAATAGAATAAATAGGACCAATTTAATAACAATCACACAGTTACATAACCACTAATATCGATCGTGTCGAAGTAATTAATCTGAATATTTTAATTCGAAGTTCTCTTTACTCACCTCGCTGTAGATCGCACACACATGTAAATGTAATTATACTCGTACTATCGAATAACAATAACAATAATGCAATCATCGTTAAGACGATGTAAAAACTTAATTTCAACATCATCAATTAGCCACTAGTTTGTATAGGAAGCGATATGTATATGTCATTTAAATCTCTTACAAAAGACATATAACTTAATTATGATAATGTTTGCCTCCGACGAAGCGCGGCGACGAGGAAGGTTGTGGCTTGTGGCAAGCGAGCATACGAGTAGACGGGCAGGCGTGCAAGCGGGAATACTGGCGGGCGAGCAGAAGGGCAGACGGGCAGGTGGCACGGAATAGAACGCTCTACGAGTTGTATAAAGACTTAGAGGTCGCCTCGAGACTCGAGATTTGAGATTTGAGACTCGCCGCTCTGATGTAATTTACTGATGATATTTTATTATTAGGTCATAGGAAGATTTATTACACGCATAACATTTTATGACAAGGAAAAATTACAGTTATTTAAAAGCGGATATAAAAATTAAATACATCAATATCCTTTTGACACATACCCATAAATAAAGATTAATTTATTTAGATGTAGATGTAATACAGAGTAGTTATAATTACTGACTAAATCCGCGGTACATTCATAAGTTTCAACAAAGTTAAAAGTTCAACAAACAGAATTCTGTGATGACCGACTGGTGACTGGTGACGGGCTTCAAGAGCGAGAGTACCTAATCTGTTTGTTCTGCATCAACTTATTGTTTTTATAATCGCCAAGATAAAAATGCATAATATGCCGAAATTAGCTAAGCCATCTGTTTTTGTCCAAGACATTTTTTTTATTTCATTATGTTTTGTTGACGTTTTGGTTAATAAATAGTGACTTATATTTATTAAAATGGAAAGCTGGTATTATCAATAACGTTACTTAATTTCTAGCTTCGTAGAGATTGTAGAGTGAAATTGTATCATAGAAGTGCATCTCAGACACGACAGCGCTCAACCAGAAGGCACATGCGGTCTCTGTCTCCATTGCATTGACTATGTTCTTGATACTCAATTGTCTCATTGAGAATTGTTGCTGCAGTGCTGGATTTTGAAGTATCGGTAGTAGCTGTACGTAAACGCGTCATTTTATTAGGTGACTTGATAGAGAGAGTTGTACTCTGTTAACGAGGTGGGATAGGGAAGTCGTGCGGCAACTACAATCGTGCTGTACTACACTTAGTCAATACAATCATTTTGAACATGTCATTTGGTTCAGGTTGTATAAACACTTTTGTTTTATGTAGGTCGAAACATAAATATTCATAAGATCATAATTTAACGCTAGGTTTCAAATTTTACATTCTTTTTTATTTTTCGACATCCTTGACAGCGGCCGATCGACCTCAGAATTTCGAAAATCGTCTACGTTTTTGAGTTCATTATGATTTTGAGATGGAATTTTAGATTAGTTAGTAAGCGGAGAGTGGGCAAGGGGGGAGGGGGCGCGGCGCGCGGGGCGGGAAGGGCGACGGCGGTTGCTCAACCCTACCGCCTTTTTGAATTAATCACATTTAAAATAGTATAAATGTCTCCAAAACGAAAATTTTGATATCACAAGTTTGTGTGTCTTCAGTAGCAGTCGTCGCATCACCAACATGAACACTTTCTACGTGAGTTGTGTCTTTTGTTGAACTCTTATCTGCTTCACTTCACTTCGTAGTTAGTTCTCAGTTAACTATTACAAGCAAATAGGCAACAATGCAGTGCACCAGGGACGTGCTCTGCGCTCTGACATCTCGCTCTAGTCAACACGAACACCAATGACATGATCATTGGCCCTTTGACAGGATGCCGCTTACAATTAGTTAAATACTGGTCGCTTGTTTAATATTTACACACCTATATTATAAAAAGTAAAGATTTGTATTTTTTATGTATTGAAATAACTCAAAAACTACGGAGTCAATTTCAAAACGGACGAAGTCGTGAGCAACAGCTTGTATTAAATATAACATGTTAAATTATTTTTAATTGCTTTAGCTAATTTTGTAACGTTTCAAGCGTTGACCAATTACTTATTTGTACCAAATGACTCGGATTTAGTTTAGCTCTCAAGGTCTCATTATAATTCGAGAGCTGATGCAAACGAAACATATCAATATGTCATATTTACATAATCCGCCGTGATTTATGACGACCAGGTAGACGCACGGCCACGCAGACGCACGGCCACGTGGCCACGTGCTGTGTGGCCATGGCTACGTCACAAATAGAATTGCACTTTTGGATCTTTTATTAATGGGAGCGGTTAACATGTTGCGTGATGTGTTACGACATCTCAACACTGTGGCGAATTGACTAAATTGGTTTTATTAATGGCCGCTACCTTTAGACCTGAAATATTATACATACATGAACATTTTAACTGCTCACATATTTCTTGATTAAATAGTTACGTAACGGTCGCTTCAATCAACTAAACAGAACTTGTATCTTATTATGGGAGTCATAAGTTTTAAATTATTTAGAAAGAGTGCGCGGCAATGTCGCTGTGAATTTGAATGTTAACATGGCCACACATGTGCATCGCTTTCTCATTGATCCATATTATATTTACTACTTATTGGTTTTCAAATTATCACGAAGGTGTTAAGTCTATAAGAAAAGCATTATGTATGATCGCATTGCAGATACTCACCTTTGTGACGTTCGCGGCGGCGGCGGCGGCGGCGGCGGCGACAGGCGAGCCGGGCGCGCCGGTGGCGGCGGGAGAGACGCGCGACAAGCGCGGGCTGGTGGGCGAGGCGCTGGTGGCGCCGGCGCTGCACACGCCGCTGCTGGGCTACGAGGCGGGCCTGCTGGGCGCGCACGGCCTGCACGCGCCGCTCCTCAACCCGCACCTCGCGCACTCCCTGCACAACCCGCTGCTGGCCTCCTCGCTCTACTCTTCCCTCTACGGCCACGGCTACGGCGCCTCGCTCTACTCGCCGCTGTACGGCCACGGCTCGTCGCTCTACTCCCCACTCGGTTATGGCTACGGCTACCCCGCCGGACTACATTCGCCACTCCTTGCTTCCCCCTACCTGTGAGCGCACAACCCGCTGCTGTCCTCACTGTCTTCGCCGCTGCTGGGGCATGGCGGGCCCGCCCTCACCATCGTCAAGTCCTCCGGCGGCCACTCCGGTTCCAACAGCCACGGCAAGCAGAGTTCCGAACACTGAGTTGTTGAAATTATTTTGTTAATTATTTATGTTTTAAAATAGTAACAAATTTTTAAATACATATTTTTTTACAAGAAATCGTTTTCTTTTAATTCAATTTGGTTACGAACGTCATTGTCCTACTTCTTAAGCACACATTCTGTACACTTCCGACGAAATGATGGATTCACATTCTTGTATCATAAAGCGTTCAAAATATGTTTTTAGAAATACCTAATTGCCTATATAGAAATTCCACTTGTGGTGGTTCCATCCCTTGCAAAGATAGTATGTAGATACGCACATACATGTATTTTTAGCAGAGAAACAATGTAATGCAATACGCAAAGTATTTTCTTCATTATCTTTTTATGTTAAGATACCCCAATATAACATATATTGCACTAACCATCCCGATGGCACTGCTCACGGTGGTACTGCAATCATAATTAAAAGCTCTCTTAAACACTATCAATTACCTAGTTTTACAAAAGAACATTTACAGGCGACATCGATTTGCATACAGGACAAGGATGGCGAATTTAACATATCATCAATATATTACCCATCAAAACAAAACCCACCATTAAAGTTAATAATTTTAAGGAATTCTACTCAACTTTAGGAAAAAATTTCATTGCTGGTGGTGACTGGAATGCCAAACATACTTACTGGGGGTCTAGACTTATCACTACAAGGGCAAGAGAGTTAATGTCATGGGTATCTACCAACTTGTTCAAAACTCTATCATCTGCGGAACCAACGCATTGGCCGATGGACTCCGCTAGGCTGCCGGACCTAATAGACTTCTTTATATTATAGTTAGTGGATTGCCGAAAGTGTATTTTAAGGTCGATTCTTCCTTAGACGAATCATCCGACCACACTCCAGTGTTGCTAACAGCAAGCACTATTGTACTCCAGACCGAAAGAACTTCGCCATTGTATAACTCTCTAACGGACTGGCACTCGTTTCGCGAAATAGTAGAGAGAGACATAGAGCTAAAAATAGCGCTTAAAACACCTGAAGACATTGAACAGGCTGCTAAAACCATAACAAATATAATCCAATCGGCATGCTGGCAAACTACGCCTGAAAACCGACCTAAAAGTGACAAGTTTAGCATCCCTATTGAAATACGAGAAAAAATTCGAGAGAAAAGAAAACTCCGACGCGTGTGGCATCAGAGTCGATGTAGCGACGACAAAAGAGCACTTAACAAAGCCATATTAGATTTAAAAGAAGCACTCAAAACTGCAAACAATTCTGTTATGCAGACATATCTAGAATCCTTGTCGCCAAGTGAGGCAACAAATTACTCTCTTTGGAAAGCTCTTAGAGGAATGAATTATCCACAAAATAGAAAGCCTCCCATAAGGAATTGCCATAACTCTTGGGCTAGAACAAGTATCGAGAAGGCTAAGGTTTTTGCAGAACATCTCTCAAAAGTATTTGTGCCGAATATAGCGGAACCAGAGATGGATGAAACGGATATTGATGCTGTACTAAACCAAGATTACCAACTAGACTTACCTATTAAACCGATAACACCAAAAGAAATCTGGAATGAAATACAAAAACTAAAAAACAAAAAAGCCCCAGGTTTTGATCTTATAACAAAAGAAGTTCTTATACAACTACCGAGAAAAGCAATAATGTACATAACCGCACTTTTTAACTCCATTCTTAGAGTAAAATACTATCCCCAACTCTGGAAAGTATCGCAGGTAGTGATGATCCATAAAGAAGGCAAACCTGAAAATGAGGTCTCCTCCTACAGGCCAATAAGTCTGCTTACAATACTCTCAAAGGTATTCGAGAAACTGCTTCTTCGGAGAATAATGCCTATACTACAAGAAAGACATATAATACCAGACCATCAGTTTGGCTTTCGACCGGAACATGGAACCATTGAACAAGTGCATAGAGTGTGTAACAAGATAAGGAAATCACTGGAAGATAAAGAATATTGCTCATCCGTATTCCTAGACATACAGCAGGCATTCGATAAGGTCTGGCACAAGGGCTTACTATGCAAAATAAAACAATCTTTACCACATACTTTTTATGAAATCCTAAAATCATATCTTTCTGATAGAATATTTCAAGTCAGAGAAGATGACAGTACATCCTCATTTTACGACATCCAAGCAGGTGTACCTCAAGGCTCGGTTCTGGGTCCTGTCCTTTACACCCTGTACACCGCAGATTTCCCTGAATGCAACAACTTAACAACTGCAACATATGCAGACGATACCGCTGTTTTGGCTAGTCATGAGAACCCAGAGGCTGCTTCAGAAATGCTACAAAGTGGACTGCATCGAGTTGATAGATGGTTAAAAAAGTGGAGAATAAAGGCCAGTGTCGCCAAATCGGTCCATGTGACTTTTACCTTGCGACATGGAATCTGCCCATCTGTTAAGTTGGGAGATCAGGAACTCCCACACAGTGACGTCGTTAAGTATTTAGGCATTAGACTAGATAAGAAACTCACCTGGAGAACACACATTTTAGCGAAAAGAGATCAACTCAATATGCAATATCGAAACCTCCAGTGGTTGATAGGAAGAAGATCCGTTCTTAGTATAGACAATAAGCTTCTACTTTATAATGCTGTTCTCAAACCAATTTGGACATATGGGATACAAGTTTGGGGTACTGCAAGAACGTCAAACTTAAACATCATACAGAGGGTGCAAAACCGTATACTTAAGACCATCTCGAATGCTCCCTGGTTCATTAAAAACTCAG
>DVQG01000210.1:0-17331 GCA_018231605.1 Papilio ambrax
TATGTGTTCTTCCAGACTATCCTCTACATCTAATTTCATTGAGATCCGTTCAGCTTAGGCTACAAACTCTACCAAACATCTATCCATGCATCCATCCATCTAAACTTTCACATTTATAATATTAGTATTAGTATAATGTGTTTCTGTAAAATTCCATTGCCAAAAACTGTTCATATTTAAAAATTTATTCTATCTCTGGTTTTTTAAACAATAATATGCCTCAATTCATTTGTTTCCAAACACAAATTAGTTTAAGAAATTAAGGAAATACCAAACTTGTAAAACTAAGTATTTCGCTAAGAATCAAGTTACTAAGTCAATTTTGTTTCCAATAAATTGATTACACATTTATGCAGTAGTACAATAAGTTACTACAGTAAACTAAACCTCTACAATATGTAATCCATATTGAATAATGCTATCCTGTGAGAATTACATTATATTGCATCATCTGAGTTACAACTCAACAAGCGGTACCAAAAACACGCACGCGCGATATCAATCACAGATTAAAAACACAATTTTCACTATCTTTATTTATTATCTGTGGAAGAGTGCACGCAAAACAAATATGGCCAACTAATGACCTCGCAACTGTTTGTTTACTCTGTCAATTGATAAAGGAGTTTGTTTATATTATTTATAGCAATCAGAGAAAATAATGAATGAAATAATTTACTATCTTTCAAGTGGGTGGTCTAAATGAAATGATGAATTAAAATGTATCTATAGAAGTGTTATACAATAAATTTTTAGCATCGACTGAGCAATTATTGTTACAATTTGCTAGTAACATTACTTGTAACATGCACCTATTATTAAATTAAAAAAAATTAAATAGTGAAATGTTGATACTAAGAAATAAATATTTATAACCTAAAAATTTTCATTAGCAATTAAAGCATTGTATAACTTCTGGGAATTAATTAAAATAATTTACTGTACAAATTTTAATCTTTATTTAAAAACAGGAAAAAAATAGAGACAACTGATTATATAAATATAGCTGCATATATTAACTTCTGTGTTTTTATTATCTGTATGACATATAATTGTTTGACCACACAGTTTTCCAGCTTAGCTCTACAGAAGTTTCTTTCAAACCAACTTGTAAAAGAAGATTATATACTCTATTGGCTGTTTTGTTTTTACATATGTACACCGATTACTCTGCGATATAAGGTACAGTTTATGTAATTCCTCTTCAGTTTGCAATGTAGTTGCCATTTGGTACCAGTTTCTTCAAAACTAAAAACTATCCAGTAGTCATTTTTATTTGACCACAACTGATTGTAAACATACAACAGAAAATTTTCTTCATTTGTTTATTAATTTTAATTAATAATACTTCATAATTCATGATACCTTTAATATTGACTACACAATGTTTTGAATTCTAAATGGAGAATAAACAACATTTTTGCTTTTCTCTAGAAATTATTTGATTCTGTTTTCAAACATACCACATTAGATAATATATGTGAAGCATTAAATAGCATGATGTCATCAATAAACAAGTGATGACTAACTGCTTAATTTGTGTGACAATTATGTATTTTTATACACACAACCACACAATACGAAAATAAAACTTGTACAAATTCCCAACATGTAAATTGTTCACTATTCATAATGGCATTAGAGTAAAATCAATTACAAATAAAAAGGTATATACATTAAAAGGAAAGCATTGAAAGAAGCTTGATGATAACATATACAAAATATGTTGCAATTAGGTTATTACATAATAAAAGTATTCTAGAAAAGATAGCATTTAATAGAATAATAAATTTCCACCTAACGAAATGTAAACAAAGTACCACATAATTGCTTGACCTTTATAAAAAAAATCAATCAAGTAGGTATAAACAAAAAATAATGTTTACAAACAAAATGTATTTTTTTTATAAGGTTAGGAAATGCTTACCTTTTGGGCAGCAACATAGCGGCGGACCCCTTGCGTTGGAACACACCGTCGACAAGCACGCCATTCTTGCTGTTGCACGTGAGGAAGAACTCGGGGTGGTCATAGAACAGTTCTAGATGCCGGCGCGATATAAAACTCGAATGTCCCATGTTTACATCGACCTGACCGCGGCTCGAATTCCGCCCTATAATGACACGTTTTTGCCGAATAAGGTACTCAAAATCCCGACCGTCAAGTCTCGCGATGGCGATGGGCGCCGGCTCTTGCGCCCATTGCACCTTCGAGGGCGAAGCGGGCGCTGACTTGAGCGCGAGCAGCGCCCATGCGTCGCTCTCCGAGCTCGGCGTGAACTGAGTTTGAGCCATCTCCGGCGCGTGTTTCACCAACGCTGTCCCGCGGGCCGCACACCCTCACGATGGCACATCACAGCACCAACGAACCACCCGGATATCCGGAAACTGCCGAATCCGTCCCCGTTCTACACTTTGAGGTTACAGACGGGACGCACATGCGCAAAGTTTCAGCTAGTGCGGTAAACAAGAATTATATAAATCACACCACCACGTGATAAAACTGTATACATATATCTAGTCCGGGACCGTGGATCGATATTATTCGGCGTCGGATAACGATTCTTTATTGAAATATTAACTTTTGAGGTGTTGCACAACAAAATTTTCGCAATTGGACCAAAATTAGACACTAAAGTAAACACGAGGCGAGAACAAAAATAACCAAAAACGTCAGATCGGCATACGCAGTATACAAGGTTTCGTGCGCCATCTGTAAGACAACAAAAAGCAACAAATTTTCTTATTCCGTTTTACGCATCTAATTTTACAATTAGAATATTTTCGGTCAACATCATTACCGTATTCAGAACTTTTTGTTGAAAATACTGGATGGAGTTTTCTGATGGATGAACAAAATGCATAAGAATAAGACAAATTAAAATGCCTATATCTGAATGTTATCTGACAAAACATTATCCTAGCTAGTTAAAGCTCGTAAAGTGGTATACCTTAATTAAACTTAACATTTCTTAAAAAAATTAAAAAGTTACAATCGCTGTTTTAATAAATTATCTTTTTATTTCATCCACCAATCACACAAAAATGTAAATACAAATCGTTCGAGTCGCCAATCGCCATGTCCGAATCGTATAGTTATAAAACTTTTTAATATGCGTGGCTCGCGGTGTCGTGTTCCTTTTTACCTTTCTAGCACTACGAAGAAAAAACATTGTGATTCGAAAAAGTTTTGACATTTGACATGACGTAACATTCTGTCAAAATTCGTTGTTTATTTTGGCAAAAAAATAATTTTCCGTAAATAAAAAGACAAGTAATATTAAGTTGTCAATTTAAAATTTCATTCCTATTTCCTTTTTTCTCATGGTATTTAGATATCTTAAAATCACCAAGTACATCTTCTACAGTGGTGAGTATTAAACATTTGATTCATGTATAATTTGATAGGAAATTAAAAAACAAGAAATGTGAACTAAAATACCTTTATTTAAATTCATAAACATTATTTCATTATAATTAAATTAACTTAAAAAAAAAACAAAAACAGTTATTTCAATGAACGAAACAAAATACAATTTGCTTTTTAATCAATCATCGAGCTGTGTTAAACTTGCCACACCTCTGTTTATCCAATGTTTCTCCGGTATATCCGTCCTCAAGGTTATATACATGACAAAGTTACTTGAATGTCCTGTGGTGGCTAAGACACCTCTTCTCTCACTGGTTTTGTAGATAGGACAGAAGTAACTCGGTGGTGGGTTGAATTTTTCAATTAAAGCTGGTTGGAACCATATTATTGGTATTGTGTCAAAGAGGATTTTTGGATATGATTCATCCATTTGCATTGTTTCACGGTTCCATCTGGCTCCTTCCAAGAATAATCCCTGTAGACATTAAACACTGACATAAATATTTCTTCAATATAAGATGACATAAGCAAATAGCCATTGGAATTATACAAAATAGGTAACTGCTGCCCAAGGACATCTGCATATGCAGATATTTTGCCTATTTTTACACCAGAGGAAGGCATGTAGAGAAAGAGGATTTTTCTCTTACCCATTCATCCTAAACCACTAAATCCTTATGCTTCCAACCCATTTCTTATAAGAAAAAGGATGTAATGAATGAAAACTAATTTGAATTTCCTGTGAAAGTATCTTACCATAATCTACCACAAATTGCAGATTTGAAGATTCAGTACTAAAAATATAAAACTGTAACACCATGCATAATATTGTACCACAACTCACCCAAACATACATACTGTGTTCATGACCCTGATTATCCATTTGTTGCCTTTGCTGCATGTATTAGGACAAGAAATTTTGAAATGCAGTACAGAAATGTAACATATTGTCATATATCTCACATAATCCCATGAGGTGCTATTTGATTTTAAGAAAATGTAATCTCACCTTACAGTAAACTCCAAATGTAGGTTCTTGTTCACATTCAGCCTCCATACTTGTGATAGTGAACTCAAAATGTACATTGTCTATGGGTATGCGGTTGTGCCTCGAGTAGTTCTGTAGCACGCCCGTCAGGAATGACTGCGTAAAATAGAACCCTGATATCCAGAACACTGATGGTGGACCCTCATCTATCCAATCTTGGAGGAATTTTAATCTGGCAAACAGAGTAGGAGGTTTAAAATTATAATTTTGACCTGCAAGTTTTACAGAAAAAAGACTAGCTTTAGCAAACTGTTCAAGATATTCAGTAAATACATGTCTTACTTAATGACTTTAAATTTTCTAAGAATGAAAAGAATTATTAAATGCTTTTTTTTTCTCTTAGAGCGCATTCGCACGGGCGTATTTTTAACGTTGCGTTCTTTGCGATATTCGGCGTTAGCGGCTTTCGAGCGACTAAAGCTTTGAAACCACTTTTGATTTGTTCATCCAGTGTTTAAAATGCAACACTGTGATTAAAGTCGCGAGTTAAAAGCTATATGACTTAATATATGAAACTCCATTTGTTTCTATTTGAATGTTTTTTAAGTGTTAAAAACCGCCCGTGCGAATTGGTATTGATTCTGGGTGGAATTTAACATGTATTGTTTTTTAACAGAACAATGACCGAGCAAGTGTTAGGTAAAGAGACATGGCCATTGGAAGCAGAAGCAGCATTAAACGATGTACGGAAACATGTTAAAGAAGCGATTGTTGAGCCAGACTTGAGAAGTACCAACCAAAAAATATACTTAAAAATAACTACCCATGAAGATGAAGTTTACACTGTAGAAATGTCGGCATCAGGATTTAGTGTTGTTGAGTGCCTTAATAAAAGTTTTATTACATCGGAAAGGAAATATGAAACACTTTATGCATTATTAGATAATATTAGTCAAAAGTATAGAGAATCCTTTGGTGAAGAATTGACATTGAAACTAAGAGACTTGGAAAGGAAACAACAGGGATGAATTTTTACATCAAAATCAAAATTACAAGTTAAATTGCCATATTATTATTCAAAAAAATTTGGGATTAAATGGTCCTGTTTAAATGAAAAAATGTGTTGTAATCTGCAGGTAATCTCATAATTAATTTCTATAAAACCCTTGACTTAGTTATAACTGTACAGTTAAAATTATGCCAACACTCGCACTGTTTTAACTGAAAAGTTTGACTGTTCAGTTAAACTGGCGGAATTGAAAATAAAATGATTACTATTTGTGTGTATTTTATTATAGAAATACAATGTTGTGTACCTTTTGTTCCTTTTCTATATGAAGGATTTAATATGTAAGTTTTGTAAATTGCTCAATTAATATTTTTCTAGCTTTATATACTAGAACCAGATAATTTGTTTTATGGTATTATTGAAAGAAATTCTCGATTTTGTTTATTTAACTGAAATTTCAAGTGTGTTCGCATTACATCATGATAAGTATTTTGAAATGTGTTTTAGTACAAACTTTGCATTTAAATTTAATTTCCCCTATGTATGTTATAATTGTGTCATATTATTGAATTTTAAGGTAAACTTGATAAATGAAAAGTGCTCTAAAAACTTTGGCCAGTACTAAAACTACCCCATATGTAAGATAATAGACTTTAAATAAATTTGTATTTTACCGAAACTTTGATATTTCATTTTAACCTTCGATATACATAAAAAGACTTACATAAGTGTTGTGGTATTAAAGAAAAGTAAATTGGCCTTCTGAGTTTGTTTTTAGTTATTAAAAAACTATGAGAATACCTAGCGAGGAAATCCGTCATGTAGGATCCAAGCGGCTTCATGGAGGGGTATGACTTGGACATCCAGGCGGGTGGCACGATGCCCTTGAGGAAGGAGTCAGCGCACTGCTCCAGCTCGGCGCTCATGATGGCCAGTCCTTGCGCCGCCTGGTTCACGCCGTGCAACGTGCGCGCCACCACCGCCAGCAGTCGGTTGTAGCGGATCAGCTCCTAAAACAGTTAATTTTAATAAAACAGAAGAGAGCTTCAAATGGAGACAAACTTTTGGGCTAGGAAGTTGTATACTCCGGGGATCTACTACCTGCTTGAGTACGGTATTCATGCTGTTGTAGTACTGCACGGGGTAGGCTATGGAGACGGCTAGGATGTCGTAGGGCGGCGGCAGGCGCGCCAGCAGCTCACGCGTCAAGTCTGCCGCGCCAAGTCCCTCGCCCCCCTGCTGCCCGGCGCCAGCCATGATCGATGTTTGCGTCAACAGACACCCAAATAACAGCTGTAAGTACGTAAAATTGTTATAATGCCATAAGCCTAATTTTAAGTTGACTATTTTGGTCTCACCGCAGAGGTCTCCTTGTTGTCCTTGGTAATATCTGCGTTCTCGTGCAAGCCAAACACCTCTGGCTGTGCGATCATCGGCAACGCCTTGATGTGCTCAAGTACCGAATTGTAGTCCATCTTCGGCGGGATGCGGTAGTTGCCGCTCGGAGAAAACGCATAGCTAGCGAATTACATGAATCAAGCAAATAAACATTAAATAAATAGAACAGAGTTTTATTCAACGTCGGTAATGTGAGCGTTAGTGACTCACTCGGGGTCAGTGGTAACATCGTCGTTGTAGAAGATAGATAGCAGCGAGAGAATGAGGCGGCGGTCTTTGTCGTCGGTGACACGGCCGCCGTAGTTGCACTCGCCCGCCAGGTAGTTTAGCGCGTCAAACGGCGTCTCCGCATATTCCGACAAGAACATCTGTAGGATCAACCTTTAACTGATATTTTTGGCACAAGATGGGAATTAAAGGTAGCTAAGATATGCGAAAATCTAGCGCAACACTTTTATTAATAACTCGACTGACAGTAACGTCTAACCTGTAACTGCATGACGCAAATCCTGAGGTCGCTCTCGTTGAACTCGTAAGGTATGTTCCAGCCGAGCGGGCCGAAGGCGCGGCGCTCCTGCACCAACGCGTGGAAGAAGCAGAGCGCAAACAGCAGCCGTCGCCACTCCTCCGTGCGAGGGCACGAGATGTAGAACTCCGGGTCGCTGATGGGGTCCGACGTGTAGGACCGGTACATGTTGTTCTTCAAACCCTTTGGCGCCTCGTTCGTCATCTTGACACCTTCCGACAAAATAAGTAGGTTAGTCGACTACTAGATATTCATGGTAATGAAACGTGTCAGTTCTTCTTACGTCAAATCAACTAACCATTCTGCAGAACGGTGACAGGGAAAGCTTTGCTTGGGTACGAAGTTAGCCAGCACCTGAACTCTGAATGCGTGACTTGCGGTGTAATCACCTCTGCGCAGATACGCTCCAGCTCACCCATCCAGGAATCCATCACGTGGCAGTTCTGTAGCACCACCCAGCCGCCAGTAACTATGGCCTGGCTGATCATGTTTGCTGCTATCGGACCCTGGCACACATACAGAACAAAATTAAATTACATTTTATTGATAAACAGGGCGAATAAATCAAACCAACAAATTTGTTCTGACCTGTCCCTGGCCCAGTGAGATTGTCTCGAAACTGACGACCTTCTTCTCCATGGAAAACTTGACAAGGCCGGACATGGGGTCGGAGCCGGGCGAGAGAATAAAGATGAGTGGCGAACAGCAGTTACTGTCGTCGTAGGAACGCTGCAGGTCAAAGGGCGGCGGCTCGATGTAGTTGTGGCCTAGCGAGTCCGACACGTACTGCTGTACCAGCGGGATCAGCTTGTCCGGACGGATGCATCTAGAAATTAACAGTTTGCTCAAATGTTTGTTAATGCGTTACTGAAAAAATATTTTTGCTTTTTACTTCTCAAACTGACCTAAATATGATTAGCTTCGGGATGCCTTTAATATTTTGGTACGGCGGCGGTAACTCGCTGTCTTGCGGAGTCGACAGGTCATAGAAATCTTTCCACGCCTTCACGTTCGCTTTAAAGTTATCTCTGAAGCCTTCTAACCTGTAAAATTTCAACATAGTTAAGTGTACATTACTATAAGTAACATATAATTCTATAAATTCTCGAGAACACGCATAAAGTGATTTTATTTATGTAAAAAAGTGTGTGTTAAAAAAGGTTGATGTACCCGCTGAGATTACTACTGCGTACGATTTCCGACCAAGCCTTCTCTGACAGCCACGCGGGTGACGGATTCTCGTATGGATTCTCTAGCGCCACGCCACCCGTCAGAAGGAATGCCACCAATTCGTCGTCAATCAAGCCCTTTACATAGAAAAAGAATAATTAATAAATTTAATAAGAATTGGTTTCCTGGAGGGTGCGTAAGACTAGCCTAAATAACGTGTAGGATACCGAAAAAGAATTGAAGCGAACCTTAGGCCTGAGCAGACCGAGGGTCAAAACGAGAGAGAAGATAAGCTTGTCCTTTTCGAACAGACTGCGGCAGACGTTTTCGTAGATGCTGCGTGTGAAGTAGCTGTTAAGGCCGTCGAGCCGCTTTGTCAAGTCGTCGCTCTTCGGCGAGTTAATGATCGCCTGGTTGTACAAGTTTATAAACCTGCAAGAAACCCATATGCAATAGACACAAAAGCACACGCACCTGCATTCTTTTCTATAATTCAAAAATATTAATACCATTCTAACCTATACAGACTAATAAAATCAGCGATAGTTTCAAGATTTTTTATTAGGATTGTATAAAACAGTGTTTCTTACCAATTCAGCGAGTACTGGTACATGGGATCAATATTGGCAAGGTCTGAGATGCAGAAGAAGAGGACAGAGCTGTGCTTGGAGACGGGCAGGTACAGCAGACGGGCTTCGTCGATCTCCTTCTCCGTCACCGCGGCCGCCGCCTGTTTTGCCTCTATCTCGATTGAGAGGATCTTAGACGATGATAGAATCTGGTTTGCCGATTCATCTTCTAAAATGTTTCCGGCTGATGACAGCACCTGTGATGTTACAGAGTAATTAAGTAACAAAATTATTATCGCTCTAGGTGTAAACGAAATTATATTTTACCTCAAGTATTTGATCCTCAATTTCTTTGAGAGTCCTCTTGTTGTTGGCTCCCTCCACAATGAGCTGGTTCTTCTTCAGTTCGAGCTCGGGCCGGTCCTGCGCCACCACGATTCCGAGCAGCTGGTCCTCAAGCCCTTGCGGCGTTATCATAAAGTTCAATACTGTCACCTGATGAGTTTTTTTATTTTTAAATAGCACATTGTAATCATTGCCTAAAAGAGTTTAGTCCTGCACTCACTTTAACGGCAATCTCCGGTAAATAATGGGGATTGCTGAGGCGTGTTGTGATGTAAAAGCGGAAGTCGTAGTTGTACTCCAAAACGTTGTCACCAAACTTCAAGCAGTCTACGCCACCAGACCTAATGTAACATTGTATATACAGCAATTGTATAATGTACGATACGCAAAAGAATTCTTGCCACCTGTGTGCCACTCTTTCGGCGCTCACCTGTATATGTTTCGGAGCAGTACGGGCTCGAGCACGGCATCCAGCTGCTCGCGAATATTTTCTAGCAGCACGGGAAGACCTAGTTGGATAGCGTTTTCCAACACGCGCGTGTAGTTTGAGTCCGTTAGCTTTATCACCTTTAGATGGTTCTCTCGCTCCATGTTCTTCACCCATTTGTTCGCTTGTTCTGGATTTATGCACATAGATTAATCGTACATCAAACTGCGTATCTTCAGGTATACTACAGTTATATTGAATTAACTGCTTCTTTATCGAATTTTACCTTGCGGATCGATCATGAGTGCCCAGCGTCGCGATTTCTCCACAATGATGCCGTTCTCAATAGAAAAAGCATCTACGGGCAGACCCGCGATGTTCCAAGCTCGGATCACCACCGGCTCGCCCAGGGTCGTGATCAACGAGAACGCATCCGAACAGGGGATTTCTATAGATTTTATGAATAAAAACAAATTACAATTATTGAAGTGGTCACAGTTGTTACATTAAGAACTCGACGTATATTTACCAAGCGTCTTTGCTCTGTTATTCCAGACTTGTATGATTTCTCGTCTGTAATTTACAGTGTAGGGGCCTAAATACGCGATAAAGCCCGCTGACAAAAGAACATCACCTAAGACAAAAAAAAAAGAAAAGCAGTTCAATTTAAATTTCTATTTTACTAAATTCTACCAAGACTATTTTGACAATTCTCACCGATAATGTTTCCCAATAGTTCCTGCAGCTGCTTTGCCAGCAGGGTCCAGCGCGCCTTTTCTCCACCCAGCCCTCCGATCAGCTGCTCCGCGCGCGACAGCTTCGTCGAGCAAAGGTCTATCTCGTCTTCTAAACCTTTCTTCTTACGAGTCATCTCAGCAAACTCATCATTTAATGCCTTTTACAAGATGAACAGGGATATAATAGCTATTCGGATACGACCACATAGAGTTATATTCTGTGTGTAGTGTACCTGGAGCTTGTCGAGCACGGCTTGCAGCTGGGCGCGCTTCATGTTGAGCGTGTTCATCTGCACCTGCAGCTCCGCTTCCGCCTCCGCCAGGGCGGCCTTCTTCGGTGCTACCACCTTTAATGGGTTATAACAGGTTATTCGACGTCCTAAGATTTTGTAATCCTTATTCTTATTAAGTAAAGAGATTAGTTCCATTTCGTTCGGGAGGTAGATTAAAAACTGACCTTGATGACTCTGTCGTAAACGTCCATGGCGCGCACCCAGCGACATAGACCTTCGCAGGCCGACGACACCTTAGCGATCACCACAGGATCGAACTCGCGATCCGGAATATATCTAAAAACGAACGTACTTTCATCGTCAGCGGAACCAAGAATATCGTTAGAGTCACAAACTATTATCATGTTGCCTACTTGTCACGGATCCTCTTCATAATAGCTGTTGGAATGTTATCTTTGTCGTAATTTTTTAAGCTTTCCAAAAACTTCATGTCACCGAGCATCTTTTGTGAAGGTCCCCAATAATCTTCGTATGGTTTACCTGAAAAAAAAAATCATTTCATTACAGATAAAAAGGTCACAAATAAAATATAAAATATAAAACTTGCTTTGGCATTATGTTTTAACTATTTAAATTCCGATTTAGTTACCGTTAGCGTCCATTTTCCTATCACCCTTGATACCCTTCATGACGCAGACCGCCTCCATGACGAGCTTGACGCCGGCCGGCGGGTTCTTCATAGCCTTGACGAGCGTGATGTCTGCGGGCTTGAGCGTGTTGAGCGCAGAAAGCGCGGCCTCCAGCGCGGGCACTGCCTCCGCCAGGTCCGACTCACAGTCGTCCTTGATGGCCTGCGCGGCCGCCGCCGCCTCGTTCGCCAGCGCCTCGTCCGCTCCCACTATCTGTTTACCAACTCATAGTAATACAACTAGACATTCAACCACTATTCAAAAAATTCAAACTGCTGTTTTACTATAGAAGTTGTTTAAACTCTTTAATTGAAGTTCAATTGACTGCAATATAGATAGAGCAATGAATGACGTAATAGTGCTTCATTAATGCCGACCTCTTTCTGTTTCTCGACGAGCACTGTATCCTGCTCTATCTTGATCATGAGTTTCTCTGTGCGCTCGGAGGTGTCGACGAGCTGCGGCTGCAGGTCTATGAGCTGCTGCTGCATCACTGCCACTTGTCCTGCTGCGAACTCCAGCTGCTCCAGACCCGTCTCATATCTGCAATACTCAAGTGCAACTGTAACTTTGTTAGAGTTTTTACCCCTACCTTCTCACATATAACTTACCTGTTTCGAGACATGGTTATCTGGTCCACCTTTAGTTCGTATAGACTTTGGAATGCTTTGATCAATTCCAAGTAGCTGGTGGGTGTCACGTACACCTTTCGCCGTTGTTCTGTGTAGAACCTGTCGCTGAGCTGGACGACGCTCATGTGGAAGAGCTGGCACATGTCGACACAGGTGCCGCGCAACTCATCGCTCACATCTTCCATCCTGCTGATGAACATTGATGCCACGCGCTCCAGCGCCTCTGCCGGCCACGCTGTGAACCTTGACACGTACATACATATCTTGCGATTGGTAACATTATCTGGATGTGAAAGGACTAGTTTTGTTTAAATAACTTACCAGTCAATAGTACAACAGTTGATAAGTGACGGGAACATCCTGAGGCGGTTCCTGAAGGAATCGCCGATGGGAGACATGGCCAGCACGATACGCAGGTTGGCTTTCACGCGTTCCACGTAGAAACCAAACATAGCCAATGGCGTCGTTTCTATTTTCTTGCCCTGGAAGAGATAATTCCATGTAACATTTTTAGGTAATTTCTAAATAATATAAAGCGTAGAAGGGATATGTTGACTCACAGACTCTCTAACGGCAGCCTGCATCTTGTCCAGGATCTCGACCTTCTCGTCCATGCCATACAGGTTAGGAATGTCTCCCGTGTTAAGAAGCATGTTGATATCCTCAACCATGCCCTCATATATAATCTGTCCAACATTGCAATGCAAATTACTAACCTAAACTAAAAAAAAACGTTTGCTTTCCCCCATTCACTGCTTTTGCAGGTAGACTAGCATTTACTACTTGTCTATCGTGATCCAAAGACTTGCCTGGTTGTCGGCGAAGAGGAAGGCGATTGGCTTGCCGAGGATGCCGGCCTTCATCAACAGTTTTCGAATGTCATCGCGCCACTCCGACTGCCCGTATATTCGCGAGATCTCGATCTGATTATATTACACAACATATTAAAGACACCTTAGCGAAAGATTTACAAGGCGAATGCAACTTCTAAACTACTCCTGAATTGTAAAAATGGAAAAAAAATAATGATAATAAAACCAGTCGCCTACTCAATTATATTGTCGTGTCGTGGTTCAACTAAATATTTTGGTAGGCTATACAAACCTGCACCACGTTCATTTCAAGAATATTCGCAGCGAGCTTGACCGCGCTGCTGCGACCGCTGCCTCCAACACCCACCAGCAACAGATTGCCTGCAAATAATATAAATTAAGTTGACATCCAAAAGAATACGAGCTACAATGTTCTAAATCTCATGCTCTCACCGTTATCTTGCAGCAACACTCTCGTGCACCGAGAGATGTGCTCCAGCGCGTAACGAAACATCACCAGCGCCATGGGTGACGACGACACGACGTTGTACTCATCCAAGTAGTATTCCATCTTAACTGCCATGTCTTCCAAGTCCAACACCTAGAGTGATAACTTTATTTGTGACGTTTGTACCGATTAAATGAGTTCTTTGTTACAACAGACTAACGATTTAATTAAAATTTGTTAAAAGCTGTTGAGCAAGGTAACCTGATCGTAGATCTTTGGGTCGGCGTCAGGCTCCATATAATTTCCGAAGAAAACATTGTTGACGTGACTGTCTGCGAGCTTCTCGCCATCAGGCAAGTAGCCCAGCTCCGTCAGTACCTGGTCCATGTGCACGCGGTAATTCGCGTACACTGCTTTGTACACTATATCGAACAGCCGTGTCCTGAACCAAGGCGTTATAATTTATATTAGTGAATAAAGAGGTAAACTGTTTGCACTGATGTCTAAATTCTCTATAGTGACCTGTCCGTATCGTCAGTGAGTCGGTCGTAAAAGACGCGGTAAGTCTCGTGTATCCAGAGCAGCACGAGCTTGGGCAGCTCCTTGAGATGGGAGGAGGGGACAAGCAGCACGCCGCGAATGACGCGCGCAAAGTCACGCAGGTTAAACAGATAGTGGCACTTGCTTGGTGTGGGCAAGAACTGCAGCGTCACCAACTTGTACACCTCCATCGTTGCCGCGACCACCGCCTGAATGACGCAACGTCACCTCATTATCCACCACAAAACATTCAAGAACACTTCTATACTTGGATCTAACTAACCTTACTCTGCCGTTGTAGAGTTTCATTGAAACCTTTGCCGAAGTGCCAGTCCATGATTGTACAGAAGATCTTGTTGAGAGTGTTGTCCTCGAAGGAGTCTAAGGTGACGAGTAGCATGTGGCGCGTCAGACGCGATGATATCAGGTTGGAACCACCACCAGGCGGCAGCATCGCCGATACGAATAGCTTCAATGAGATATTTTACGAGGGATTAGGTTCGTGGTGTATTAGGTACTTGTGATGTTAACTGGTCCGCGAGTAGTGAGCATAGCACTAACCACATCGACGACCTCTTGGCGCGCCTTCTCCTTGAGGTCGTACCAATGGCCGTGGTCGATCCACTGGCGCAGCAGCTCGAGCGGCGGCTGCGCGCCGTACTGCTCCTTCTGCGGCATGCTCAGATCATCCACGAACAGGACACACTAAACACATTAACTAATTTACATAAGCTAATAAAAATGCGAAAATTTAGGTGGATTAATGGATGGATGTTTGTTAGAGTTTTTAGGCTAAACAGCTAAAATTTAGACGTAGAGGATAGACTGGAAGAACACATAGGCTACTCATTTTTGTTTTTTTAATTCTACGTGGACGGAGTTGCGTGCGAAAGCTACGTTCTTAATAATTTCTTGCGAAAGAATTATGAACAATGTTTTTTGTTAGTATTTCACACAAAATAAAATATCATTATACACACTTGATGAATTCTAACTCACCTTTTTACCCATAGATGGACCGAATACACCTTTACGACGTCTATCCACTTTCGACATTATGATATCTTGAGTCTAAAAAAATAATAAATTACACTCATTCAGTGTTACACTCGATCAATAAACTTAAAAGAAAGAAAAAAATTAGGAAATTTCAATACCTGGTTAGCAGTGGTTCTTGCGGAGAAGTTGATGGTGTTGGTGATGTACCTGTGCCGCGGCAGAGACAAAAGGAAGTCGATAACGAGCGAGGACTTGCCGGTGCCCGTGGGACCCACTAGCAGGATCGGGATCTGGGACTTCACCATCTTCGACACGAAGTACCGTAGGTACGCGTTCTCATTTGTCAGGATTATAATTTCATTAACCTGATCATCAAAATCTTTTACAGAGAAAAAAGAAGTGGTAAGAAGTTGTACACAATTCTGAGCCTCTATTAAAATGATGTACTAATAAAATTAGTGATTATCTGAGTTCAAATGTTAACCTTTGCGTTGGCGGGTATGGCGACCTCCTTTTCCAGTTCGACCCAAGGTATCCAGGTGCCGTTGTTGCGCTTGTCGTACACGTAATCGAACACCGTGTCTTTATCTTGGAAAAGCTGGTTCTTGGTTAATTTAAACGACTTAGGTTTCGGATACGTCGCGTTGTTCCCCTCCAGTAACTTTCGGAAGAATGCGTCGAAACGTTTACGACTGTCACCTTTAGTGGAATAAAACAAGTCCTTACAATTGAAATACCCCAAACATTCTACGTAAAATTAATTTAGAATATTTGTCGCAGTAAATACATTTTCAAGTGGCAGAATGTGTGTGTAGACTCACCATCGATAGTGGCACTGAGTCCCCATAGTAACGAGAAGACGAAAGTGCACTGGAGCCACATTGTGCTGAATTGCGTCTCGCCCTCGAGCAGGCACGTAAATAGACGAGTAAACGACTGTTAGATAATATTTATTGTCATAGTATGAATCTTTTACATCAACAACTATTAATAAAATGTCACAAATACTAATTTCAAAAGATGATACAAATGTAGCATAGTAATTTTTGGCAACATACGTAGAACTGATGAATATCTCCAACTTTGACGAACTGGTGACAGCGCTGATTGAGGAACTCGAACATGGGCGGCACGAGCCAGTCGATCAGCTCCTGGATCAGGTCGAACTGCTCCGGGATCAGCTTCTTGCTTAGGTGCGTATTGTATGATACTAAAAATGCACGCCACCCTGCAAAAGAACATGATCTACATCAAGTCGCTGCAGTCTTCGCAATATGTTCTTCTCGAACCAAGAATCCAACCAACCGAGCTGTTCAGGCTCCATGTAAATCATGCCGCAGCGCGACACCGTGGCAGGAGATGCGAACTCCAGATCTGCTGCTTCGAAGATCAGGTTCATTTTGTTCGTCATCTGTCAAAAACAACAATTTGTTCTTAATCCCTCTTCGATTTTTAGATATTAAACTTCGAAACTACGGTTTCCTTATTTTATTGCACCTGTATAATCTCGCCGCTCATAAGACAGAGTTTCTTGTTATCATCCAGAACCGTATTCATGTTTTCTATCCACACGGCGTCTACGGGCCCGTCGAACAGGATCCATTTGCGATCGCGAGTCGCCGACATCGCGTACTCACGGAATGCAATCGCCAGAACACCATCCGACCTCAAATAGACATTTATATAAGTAAATCAATATAACTACAAGAATAGACTATGGCAGTTAAGTTAAAAATAATATTATACCATTCATGGGACGCAGGGTCGAAGCACCCGTACAGCTGTCCCATTGTGATCGCTTTGGGGTTGAGGATGCGGTAGATAGCGCCGAACTCCTTGTGCCTCGGCGGCGGCTTCATCAGCTGTAGTGCGCGCAGTGCGTCCGCCAGCGTCTGGTACGCCTGTGTCTTGCCACCCATCGGCGGACCCACCGTCATGAACCCGTGACGGACCAACATCATCTCGTAAATCTGCATAATTTGTACCAAATAAATAAAAAAACAGTTACTTCCATTTAAAATAAAAACATGACAGCTGTACTGAAGAATGACCTGTATTATCTTTTCGAGATACCATTCCGTGGCTTGTAAGTTGCGGCGCTCTAACTCCTTTAAGATGCACTGGGTGAGTTCGGCCCGGTCTGGCTGCGGGATCTCCACGCCCGGGAACAGATCCGAATAGATGCCCATGAACAGCGGCACGTCCTTAAAAGGGGTTTAATACACCAAAAAATTAAATATCATACTTATGGGCGCAAATCGCCTAGTATCAAAAATACTATTTCGATTTATCATTGTAATTTTATTTTAGAATATAGGCAATAAATGTGATTCAAATTCAAACTGTTATTTACAAAAAAAAATGTTCATTAATTTAATATGCAGCATACACTGTGTTGACTATTTTAAAAATGTTAAATGTTTAATATGCTGTTTAAATTAT
>DVQG01000211.1:0-17319 GCA_018231605.1 Papilio ambrax
ATAACAAGTAGAATCGTTTAAAAAAAGAAAAAAAATACATGCATATTCCCTATTAACTGATTAAAGTCTAATAAACTTTTACATCACGTCACCTTTACAAGTTCTTCAGAACTCTTAGTAATTAATACTAATTATAACAGTTTATTTTTAGGAAGGTATCGGTGAAGATAAAGTAAATGCGGGAGATAAAATCACTGTACGTATTTACTAGTTCTTAATATCACGTAAATAGATACAACACTTATGTTATTAATAAACTCATTGTTCTAATTGTATGCATTGCCATACAAATAAACAGAAGATTTCAGTAGACACTTGTGTTAGACAACTATACGTAAAGTAATTTAGTAAGCAATATAACATTATAACTGTACCTGATTTAATTCAATTAGCATTCTGTTTTTAGAGTAACCGGCATCATGTCAGTGCGAAAGACGTGATGGTAACATAATTATTATTGTTAACGTAAGTGTTATCGTTCTCATTTAGATATACGATTCGGAGCTAGAGCTGCAATCAGGATTCTCTAAATTCAAAGACTGGTGTTCAACTCTCAAACTGTACAATGGTAACAAAACAGGAATTCCAGAGAAGGATGAACAACTACACTGTGGTTATCTTAAAGCTGGTATCGCAATATACAAATGGCCACCACCTTCAACAACTGTGGCCGTCAGTCCGTATGGTGTAGAATTAAATAAAGGGTAATAATAAAATTAGTAACATCATATATCTTAGAATATTTAAGCTCTAACGACAAATTTTATATAATATAATAACATGCGCTGATAGAGTTGTAAATACTTCTGTCCTTTAGTCGTCAACATTTCTGTAGTAGTTTAAGTTTGAATATAAGTTAACTACTCTGTTTCAGTTATTTTAATGACCATCCAAATAATGAAGCGGCAACGTTTTTAGTACGAGTTTATTTGGTGAAAGCTTTTAACTTGATATCGAAGGATTTCACTGGTAAAACTAACCCTTACATCGTATTGACTTATGGGAACAAGCATGTCGGAGATCGGAATGATCATATACCTAGAACACTAAATCCTATTTTCGGGAAGTAAGTAACTATTTAAATTATAATGTATAACTCCACTAAACGCGTAAAATCCTTTTTTAAGAACTAGTTACAAAAATCGCATTCCATTTTATTTAACTAGTTGTAGTACGGTAGTTAGCATTCATTAAAACAGTTAGTGACAAATTGGGTATAAGATAATTTCCTAATAAAGTAACGATGCTTAATTTTTTCACAGAATGATTGAATTTAGTTGCACCCTTCCTGAAGACTATCTTTTGACTGTAGCACTCTATGATTACGATGAAAACCAATCTGACGAGATGATCGGCTCCACACAAATCGATTTGGAAGATCGGGTCTTTACAAAACATAGAGCACGAGTTGGTCTCTCATTGGAGTATAATGTGTAAGTCAGCAAAATTATACATATTTGAAAGTCTTTTCTCGATAATCTCTCTAATACTAATTCTGACTCTAGAATGGGGCCAAATAAGTGGCGTGATTGCGTCAAACCTTCAGCTATACTAGAAGATTTGTGCCAAAAAAATTATATTCCATCACCAGTTTATCCTGATGCAACAACAGTTCTTGTGAATGGTGTCGAATATAGAGACAATGAAAGAGGTACGTATGTCGGTCTTGTCAATATTATAAACAGTTCTATTACTTCATTGTGATATTCCCATTAATATATTTAGCTATTATGACTCCAGTGGTAGGTTTAGCGAGTACATGATTGGGATCGTTTAACAATTGAATACTTTCTCTAAAATTAATTGTACCAGTTTAATTGCTACAGAGAAGGTTTATGCATCACCAGTGGAACGCAAAGAGAACATCTGTCTAACACTGCTGCACAACTGGCATACTTTGCCTATCTGTGGATATCAGTTGGTCCCGGAACACGTGGAAACAAGAACTCTATTCAATACTTCAAAGCCGGGATTTGAAATGGTATAATTTAACTAAATAATTACTAATCAAAAGTAAACATGATTTGTTGCTGCATTCAGCGTTGTGAAGATTAATATTAAATGTTCATCATCAGTTTCACTTAATTACTTTGAGTGCGGCATATAGTTTTCTTTACAATCGAATACTGAGGTGAAATTATAAGTAAGTTTTTTTTGTAGTTTTTTAAACCAGCTAATTAATGTTTATATAATTTTCTAGGGAAAGTTACAAATGTGGATAGACATCTTTCCCCTGGACTCGAATTTAAGTATTCCAAGTCCAATAGATATAACTCCAAGAAAAATTGAAGACTTTGAATTGAGAGCTGTTATTTTAAATGTTAATGATTTGAAGTTTTATGACAATGAAAAGAAAAGATCAACTGATATATACGTGAGGGCGTGAGTTAAAAATTCCTTCTACGAGAATTTTGTAAATTCCCCACAACACTTCTACCCTGACTTTTTACTTTATTTATCAATATTAAGTGACTTACTTCCAATCTAATTTAATTGTATAAATACATTAACGGCATAATATTGCAGCTGGATCGGTTCAGTAGAACAAGTTCAACATACAGATGTCCACTCATACTATCAGAGTGGCGTATGCAACTTCAACTGGCGTATGATATTCAACTTTCAGTACCAACACGCCGAAGGAAAGGTATGGTTCAGTTTCAGTAATAATTTAGGCACTTTAATTTACGCATGTCAAATAAAGACGAGGCACATATTATGGAATTCATTGGTACGATTAAGAATCTTAATTCCTACATAAAGAATTTATGGCCACATCGTGTGGAATCCTAGAATTAGTTCAGTTATAAAAATGTATCTAAACTGTGCATCCATACGCAGTAGTTGCAGGTATCGCTTCCCCTTATGATGTCAGCAATGACTTGTTTATGTTAGCAGTAAATGACTGTTTATTTTCAGTTAGTTATAAAGGAAAAGGGACCATTTAATGAAGTTGAGGAGCGTATCCCGCCAGTCTTGATTGTACATGTGTTGGACGGTGAAATGACAACGTCTGATGATTTTTTGGGCAATGAATTGGGTAAGTAGTGTAGTTTGAATTTAATACATTTCTGATATAGGATAGAATATTTTACAGCAGATTTTTATCATAACAACTATTGCTTAGTTCACATGCATTGCCAAAATGGGTAGGAAATTAAAGCCCTTAACTGTAATCGTTGTGTTTAGATAGACCAATGTTAATTGTTAAGTGCTGTTTGAATCTCAATTACATTTGAATATTCAGGTTCCCTTCACCTGAATTTAAATTGTATGCCGCGTGGAGTAAATCTTGCACAAATGTGTACTTTGGATACGATGGACAAAGGCAAGAAAATTAGCCTCTTTTCGTTACATACATTACGAGCATGGTGGCCTTTGAAACTCATTGATAGAAATACTGGAAACGACAAGCCTGCTGTTAGTAAGAGTACCATTTTTTTTGTTTTTTTCTTTTTTATCACATTTAACAATATCTATGACCAGCCTGACAGAAAGTTACATATATAGGATTATTTTTAATTCGATGCGTAGTAATTAGGGGTTTTCTATTTAATATTGTTTTATAGGGCTCTATTGAACTGGAGTTAACTCTGTTGCCAAAAGAAACCGCAATACTTATGCCTCTTGGAATTGGAAGGTCTTGCTCATTTGTACCAACAATGTAAGCCTTAGTTACTCATTAACCTCAATTTATTAATTTTAACTACAATTATCTGATAGCACAAAGTAAGAGACGTAATCACAGCTTTATTACACTTAAATATGTTTATTGGAAATATAAAGACGAAACTGCACTGTTGAATCTTTCGTCAGCAATCTTTTTGTTATTTTGGCGAATTCTGGTGGCCGCTTGCTCGTCACCTTATACTGAAAAAAGTAAACATATCAAAAAGGTCATCTAAAGAATTTAGTATTTCTCTGATAACTTTATATTATATCTTGCTGATTACAAATTTGTTAATAACACATTTATTTACAGATGCACGGCAAAAAAGACAAGGTTCTCAATGATTTGTAAAAAACACGGTCCTAAAAAAAAGCGAACAAATTGCTGTTGGCTTCTTATATTTTTAATGTTCGTTGGATTAATTTCATTACTCTCAATTTGTTTTATTAATTTACCCGAAATCATTTACGACATGTTTGACTATTGATAAAGTACATAACATTGAGGTACTATTAATGAAATATTTTATCACTGATTACTATTAATACAAACATTTTGTTACATATTTCTTCATAAGAAAAGTAAACACTCTTCTTGTAATTGTTTTGAAGTATTTTGCTTCGTAACTTCTTTCATTACGAAATGTAATACCTCTTATCTTACAAATGATACCTAAACTATCGCACAACTGTTGTGCGATTGTTTCGCTGCCAATTCAATTGGTTAATCAGTGAATTGCAAAATTAAAAATCGAATCCAGTTTAGTCAAAGGTTTGCGCACGCTTTTAATACTTTTAACAGCTATGTTGTATGAAGGAGCTATACATACAACTTTTGTACCTTACAGTAGGTTTTCATTGCCTCTACACTTACATAAAACATTTTATCATAATTAATTGTCTTCGAAAAGAATCTAGATAATGTAACGGCCAGTCTATATTTACAGTTGTTAGAATTATGAAATATTAAACGTTTGTCCTGGTTGTCACGAATAATTATGTTACTATTTGTATAGTTGTATATTGATAAAGCGCTCACTGTGTCACCGATCTAGTTATTTTTAACTTTTACATGGATTTAATTCGTATATTGTAGGTGATAAAGTAGGTTTTTCCTTCGACAAAACATATTTTATAAATATTTTAATTTATTAGTCATGTTGAGGTAGATCTTTTGTAACTTTTAGCGTTTACTTTAATTTTAAATAAAACATTGAATATCTATTATTTTATTTTTTATTTTAATTCCGTATGATTTTTGTTTGTTTCTATATTTAAAGACATAAATAGGTTTATTTTTGTACAGGTATTACGAATGTAAATAAACAAAAGTGATATGTTGTATTAATATTCGATAATACTAGACAATATAATTTATCACTTATTTAGTTACCCGCGAGTTCGTCATAATTTTCGTTATCAGTAACGCAATCAATTTATCTTCGCGAAATACCATTTTTTTTTAAATGTATAAATTATGATTTCCATTTTAAAATGATTTCTAATCCCAATATATGCACTAAGTGCGCCCCCTATGCCAATACTGGTAAGGTTACACTACAAATTAATAGTTTCATTATCTCAGTCTTTCGTAGATGGCAGTAAATGCAATTCCATACTGTACTATCATCATAAATTAAAATAAAAACTTTAATTAAAAATAACTTAGGTTTATAATTTAAAATAAACTATTGCTTAGTTACGCGATGTAATCTCAATCTAGGCAACCTTTCTTAGAAATAGCACCGAAGGTTTATACAAAGATTAGCATATGTGTCTGAACGATTCAAGATCGATTTCCCGAATATGTCAAATTGATAAATATGCTTTCGTCTGGAAAATGTCTATAGAGATACGATATCACTGTAATAACTTTTTCAAAGAAGTCCTTAGATTGTTTTGCATTCAAATCTAAGATCCGCATCACTCTACTTCAGATTTTATAATAGGAAGTGAAACATTTTACTCCGTGTTTATTTTGTAATTTTGCCATGCTTTATTTTCTTGATTAATACAGATTGATTTTACTGATTGAACTCGACATCATTTCAATATGATATTACTTATTATAATATTGCAAATATAGTCTGTTAGCCATAACATTTATCGTCAGACCATTCAACCAAAGCCAAAACACTTCTACGTAATCATATTAGTTATTTATTATTTTTAAACATATGTACCTACGTTTTTAGCAGCTTTACATCAGTAACAATAATTCGACTAAAACACCAACAATGTGCTACAATTTGTTGGCAATGGCCTTCAATATTTTATTGGTTGAATATTAAAATATCAAGTAATCTTTCCTGATGACGTTCTTACATTATCAGCAAATAATCGTAAATTATTTAAGCCACATATTGTCAATTATCTTAACATTTTAAATCCTCGACATTAACATAAAACTTGTCAAATTGTTATCTAAACTGTTTAAGTCATTAAAGAGACGTAAATACAAACACGTAAATATTGTACATTGAAAAAGTTAGATTTTAAAACAGAACCGAAGCTTGCGTGGGTGAAATAACCGAAATGTGCCTACAAAGTCTGAAGCATGTTAGACTTCATCATCATAATTTACAAATGAGATCAAAATCAAGTTGTAAAGTACAAATGTAATTGTCACACACAACAGTAATTTAAAATGTTACTTCATGTCATATAAAAGTAGCTCAGACTATCGATGTAATCCAATGCTTAATGAAGTAAATATAATAAGCTATTTATCACATATCTACTTATCATGTATTAATCACGGCTATTAAAATATGAAAGTGATTTTTTAGTACACAAATTGTCTTACAGACGCCAGCTAAAACATTTACTCTCGTAGAGCGATTTCAAAATTGTCCCAAATTCGTCACTCCCGCGCGAGGCAAATTACAAACCATCCAAATCAAATTGCTAACTAACGCATTTAAAAAGAATATTTAATATAAAAGCTACTGCTTTTAAATGAATGCGATACAGACTAGAAGAGGGATATAGGTTTTAATTATTGACCTAAGTTTTAGATACCCGAGTAAAATTACGAATCATTGGAAAAATAAGGTTTTAAAAAAAGAAACCGTTCGTGAATGTCCGGAAATCTATGGCGAATCTCGTCCAGTCATTAGGGAGTTTACACGCATGCCTATTGAATGGCTCGACTGCCAACCATTCCGCGCCGCTAGATGACCATAGTAAATGCGACCGCGACACAATAAAGTTATACAGTGCTCCTTTTGTAAACTTCAGCGAAATACGAGAGTCTAAAACATCCTGTACGCTTATGGTGAGTCTTTCATACTTTTACAAACTCCATAAATACATAAAAAAATCTTTTACGTCGTAAGATTTAACTTTATAAATATAAAGAAATAGATTTTATACAAAGTTTCTTATGCAAATTATAAATTTGTTAGATCATTTTATGATGTGCGATATTGAGTTTTTTAACCTTTGTGATAGAAAAATAGTAGGTACTTAAACAAGATAATAAGAAGTGAGAGCGAATTTTATTTTCACATCTCGGAACCTTATCTTCCAGACATCTTATCATGAATCTCATTTCAACTGAAAATGTACTTGAAACCAAAGCAAAAAAGCAGTCTCCAAGTGCGCATTTGTTTCTTAATAGATAAATAGGTAGCTTAAATAATTATAACGCTATGTTTTACTTTATGATGTACGTATTGGTAGCAAAAATAATTTTCTCCAAGAAACAACAAAGTTCATTAGTGGTTCTTGTAAGACGCCTAGCTTTTGTTTCCGCCCTTAATATGCGTTTCTCATTCTGTTATCGAGGTGTGATAACGAGAACTAAATAAAAGATCATTTGTTATAGTTGGTTTCCACTGTTAATACCTGTTACACTGTACACTATATTGTTAGCTCTATTTGGTTCAAAGAAAATGGTGGAATGATAATGAGTTTTTTGGAATTGTTATTGCTGCGAAACCCACGGTTATGACAACACCTCAAGACACCATATGTATCGTAGTAAATTCAGATAGATGAATGAATGTAGAGGATGTTTGTTAGAGTTTGTAACATTATTGCTAAACAGATCTCGATGAAATTTATTATAGTTGTACAAGGTAGTCTGGAAGACCACATAGGCTACTTACTATTTTTAAACCAACGCGGACTGTAACCCACACTAAACCACAAAGAAGTAGCATCAACATTATATTTTTAATTAGGGTTTGGCTTTCAAATAACATTTTTTGACTATGAATATTTATGTACCTGCGCAAAATAGAGTTTGTTTGATTGTTTGTTTCAAAATAAAATAGATATCTACTAATTTTAGAATATTACTTTTAATAGATACTATCATGATAACGCTTTTACTTTTCGATTATACATATTGTAGATAAAATTTATTACGAAGCTGAAAATCTCTATTAAAAGTATAATGAAAATGTATAAACGCCGATAATGAATAACTGTAAATAAATTTAACACAAAACTAATAATTTTACATATTTTTTTTGAGAATTTACATCTGATAGTAATGAGGGGAATTTATCTATACACATACCTTATTATATTGAATTGTGCCCTGCTCTTCGTAAAAATCTCATAATCTCTGTATATGATAGTACAAACAAAATGTAAGCCATGATACGTAAATAAACGTACAACTTTATCTTTTCGTCATTTGACGAGAATTATATAAAGAGAATTCTAATCACACGCTTCACAGTTCGAAGACAGATTCTACAACGAACGTTCTTAAGGAACAAAGTTAGCATATGAAATAAATATAAGCAAGTTAGGTCTCAAATTAATCAAAAAACATGGAAGATAAAGTCGTCAGTGAGAAAACGGCATCGAAAAATTATATATCGGAGACAGATGACATCTCAAATGGAGAAGTGGACTACGATCAATTACTCTCATCAGCTGGGGAGTTCGGCCGATACCAGTGGTTTCTATTCTTTGCCACTTTTCCATTCTACATATTCGGTACATTTTCATATTACTCGCAAATTTTTATGACAGAACCTGCGCAGAATCATTGGTGCTGGGTTCCAGAGTTAGCGAACTTGAGTGAACATGACCGCCGGACCTTGGCTATCCCATCAGATAACGATGGTCGTTTCGGTTATTCACAATGCACAGTTTATTCCGCAAACTGGAGTGATGTCTTGATAAGCGGAATAAAACCGAACGAATCTTGGCCGACTGAAAGCTGTCAAAATGGATGGGAATTCGACAAGACTGAAATACCTTATCCAACTGTGTCCAGTGATTGGGGATGGGTATGTGACAGGGACAGTTATCAAGCTACTGCACAATCAGTATTCTTTCTTGGATGTATACTGGGAGGCTTCGTCGTTGGATGGGTGGCTGATAAATTTGGAAGAGTTCCAGCGGCTGTATTTGCTAACGTTATTGGCTGTGTAGCTGGAATAGCCAGTACATTTACGACGTCATTCTTAGAGTTCTCTATATGCCGATTTTTCATGGGAATGTCTTATGATAACTGTATGATGATGATATATCTTCTAGTACTTGAATTTGTAGCGCCGAAGTACAGAACAATGATTGCTAATTTGCCTTTTGCAATTTTCTATACTCTTGGCGTCAGTGCATTGCCTTGGATTTCTCTCGCATGCGGTCACTGGAAGATTATTGGCTTGGTAACAAGTTCTACAATGGCATTGGCTATATTTACACCATTCATTGTTCCTGAGAGCCCGAGATGGTTGCTATCAAAAGGACGAGTTGATGAAGCTGTAAGCAAACTCATAAAAATCGGAGAAATCAATAAAAAAGAAATACCATCGAAACTTATTGAAGAATTTAAATTATCGGTAAAGAGTGAGAAAAAACAAAAGAGTGTTAGCTCTCTAGAATTACTTAAAAGGCCTATATTAAGAAAGATTTTTATTACCATGTGTATGGTTTACATGTGTTGTATGATTGTTTTTGATGCTTTAGTTAGAAGCGTCGGTAGTTTAGGATTCGACTTTTTCTTATCTTTTACATTAGTATCGCTAACGGAATTCCCTGCGTTGGTGATAGTAGCTTTTGTTTTGGATCTGACAGGCCGAAAGTGGCTAACTATTATTTCCTTTACATCGTGCTGTATATTTAGTTTTGCAACAGCTTTCGTTGGTGGGGGCTTGCAATCAGTCCTATGTGCTGTAGTTGCCAGATTTTTTGTGAACATAGCTACTAACACGTCTATACAGTGGGCCGCAGAGATGTTGCCAACGATGGTAAGAGGTTCAGGTACATCAATTGTCCATATCTGTGGTTATGTAGCTACTGTTATTTCTCCATATATTGTATATTTGGAAACATACGTCCTATGGCTTCCCCTCGTCATAGTAGGATCTCTTGCAGGATTGGGTGCAGCGCTTGCTTTAATTTTGCCTGAAACTGCGAGAAGAGATATGCCCCAAACATTCGAAGATGCCGAAGACTTAATAAGAAATCAAAAGCTATTCGAAATACCATTTTTAGAAAAGAAAAAACGAGAGGCATCTGGTCATGTAAACTCATCATTCCAAATGAGTTAAAGTAATAAAATGTAATTAAGTTCTTGTAATGATAGCTGCAAAAGCGAAATGTCCCTTGTCCTTATATCATTCGTTTTTTTTTTAAATAAAGCTTGAATAAATTATAAAGGCTATAGCGAATAATCCGAAAAAAAGAAAACCGAAATTTCGAAATAGCGACTGTCCAGTATTTGATATTGTTTTATTTAAATGTGTGAAAAAGTGTTGTATAAATAAATACAAATTAAAAACTTTTATGTGTAGAATTGTGAGTTTTTAAGTTTTTGTTCTAAAAAACATTTGAATGTACAAATACCATAAAAACTAAGATAAATATACAAAATTCATAGAAATATATTTTTTTATTATTTTATTAACTTATAATATAACCCAAAGTTATCTCACAAACGTAAGTAATAGATTGTTTTTGTGTGATAAAATACTGCAATAACAGGGATGCATAAAATTATAATGTGCCCGGGTATTGCTGCGTTATTTTCTATTTTATAATCAATTAAACGTACCTTCTAATGTATTACAGGGTTAGTGGTAAAATTACACTTTCCAAATTCTTCATACGCAAAAGACCAAAAATTTAAATTCATTCATGAGGATCATATCTTTTTTCTTGACAACATTGGGACTAATTTCTGTAAAGCCCTCCTCAAACCTTTTTCACATTTTATCCCTGTTTAAAAAATGGACTCTTTTCCTACTTCACGTGCTACATCGTCTTCCTGAATTTGCCTTCAGGACTTTCTTTGCACCTTATAGATTTTTCGTTTTTGTGGTTCCTGCTTCTGCTTTCTATATCTGCAGCGCGATGCGTTTGTGATGATGATGATATATGATAAATAGAGATTCTTATTTTATCGTAGTTTTAACAATTAGTACACGGAGTTAGAGAATCATCAAAATAAGAGAAAGGGTGCCTTGAAGCACAAGAATCAGGGATTTATACACAAAATATATTCCTAAGTCCTTTCATCAATCTTATGAAGTTGTTATTTTTTACACTGTCAAATGTATCCGATAAATTGTTTTCACCGAGTGTAAAACATCCATGTGACATAATATCAAGACGGAATATAAAAATTCGTATCGTGTTACGATATGCAATCTGAATTGCCTTTGGATAAAGATATTCACACTTACAAACCATAAATCAATGTCGATATTGATCTGGGATTAAAATTTCACGGGTACACGTGCCGTTATTTAATACATACTAGTTTGGCATTAGAAGAAGTAATCTCAACTTACCTATCGAAGTGCTTAGTATTATAAATAATATTAAACGGTTTTTAAAATGATTATTTTCAAAAGACCTGTTTTCTGCTCTTTTTGTTTCTATAGGACTTCCAAGTTTTATGAAATTCCTTTTTTTTACTGGGAAGTGGAGATAATCATGTTACTTCAAATCGATATGGGGAATAGAAAGTTAAGTAGAAAATACCGGAAGATTTTAAAACATTGTTGGACGGTTACTTTTCACCGTTCCGGACTCTGGAGGTGAAGGTCTATTGAAACACTCTATTCACATATTCAACTGGTATATTCTCAGGATAAAACAAGCACATTTTATATTTAATACAGTCTCGTATTTTACATAATTATGTTGTCGTGATGAGAAGTCTAACATCAAACATCAATTATACAATTCTTTATAAAATTTAAATACATCGTTCCAATATTTAAATCATCCTTCCCGTGCAAAGTGTTGCCAGCCAGTAACATAACATATAAAAACTCCAACAAACATAATGTTTGTTAAAAGTTAGTAAGTCTATTCCATGACCGTAACAATAATGAAACATTTTTCCATGTTGTTTTTTGTAGTATTATGATTGAGTGAGAAGAATCAAAGAAAATAAGCTTTGACATGAAAATTACTAAAATTAATACTTCACTATATGGTATGTATAAACCCACCGAGAGACTATCCTGAATTAGTGTTGACTAGGCCATAGTAAACAACGCTGGTGCAGTGTGTAATGTTTTACTTCACACATATCTTTGAATTTCTTGTCAGATATGTGCAAGCCGCATCGCGATGTTTTCTTTTATCGTAAGAACGTCGGATGAATGTTTGATGAATGATTGATACATGGTGAGAACCCAAACCAGGATGTATAAATTACAAATCAAGTGCTTAACTTTTGTGCTACCGGTGTTTTTAAAGATTACTTGAAAAGCCGTAAATGATTTTATTAGGTAGAGACTGAGTTCGGAAGAATTCGCTAGATGGGCATTTGTTTATTTTTTCATTTATTTAAAAAAAATCCAACAGCGTACAATATATTTATTATACGTAATTATGAAGCCAATGATAGGTTTTTATTTAATGTGTTAAAGGTTTTTTATTTAATAAAATATAAGTATAATATAATACAATAATAAATAAAAATATGATAAATCTAAAGAAAGTCACACATCACACGGTAAGGAGTATAATATGAAGAAAAAAGAAAACATACATATGTAAAGTAATTAGTTATTAATAGAGTAATGTTAAAGTTGAAATAAGAAAAGAAAAGCTATTTTCCGTGAAGTTGGAAAGTTGTTTACTTTTTTGTTTCTCCTTCTCTTCGAACATATACATGTGTTTTTATAAAATTCGTCATAAATCAAATAAACACTGGCAATTTATTATTATTATTAAATCTTCAGATGTATTTATTTCTTATTTTATATAAAATAATATGTTTTACATGACTTGTATTAAAAAAAATGTGATATAAAAAATAGAGCAACACCGGCTGTGGAATCCGATGACAGGGCTGCAGAGACAGAAACCTCCTTATAGCGTGCGGTTTTTAAAGTAACTGCCTTATTATATGTGATAATTCGACAAATAACTCACTTCCGCGTAGTCATTATTTCCTATTTACTGAAGCCTTATTTTAATATCTCGAGTGGTTTGTTTTTATGTCTTAAAAAGGAACTTACAGGATAAAATTATGTCTTGATTGTATCAATTGATAGTTGCCGCTGACGGTTGTTATTCGCAATCTAAAGTGTGATCTATATCTAGTCATATTTTATCAATAACATTTTTAACTGGCGCCTACCTTAATTGTATCCTTGAAGTTTCAATCATCGGACGTTAGAAGACAATTGTAATAGTAGATAAGATAAAGTTAATCTTTTTTAAGTGTATAAATCTGAGCAGGGAGAGTACCGCCAGCTGGATGTAAATGACAGTTTCCATTGACGAAACATACATGCCAAAACGTATAGTTAATTTTTGTATAATGTTTAGAATGTGTTTTTAATAACTTCTTGCGTTTAGTTTTTGATATTAGTCTTCATCTTTAATGCTACGTAGCTCTGGCATACTATTTTCCCAAACGTTGTACGAGATCTTGTATAAATTAGCAACCCAAAGAGTTTAATAAATAGTATGCAACACAATTACAGCATAATAGGTTTATTTCACAATTTCAATTAAACGTAAATATTGCAATTATTTTAATATTGCCAATATCAAAATTAATGGAAATATAAAAGCCCCAAAAGTAATTACAGTTACTGGTACTTATTATAATCGAAATAGTTATTTAAATCTCGCTACTCAGACATCACAATTCTGGCGTATAGTTAAATTTTATAAACCAGTAATATAGATTTGTACAAAATAAGATGTTTGTTGGTTAGACCATAAACTCGTAGTTTGCCTAATTACTTCCCATTTTACAGTTTTAATACACTATACGTGACCCGCATCAATCCAGAAACCAAAACATTTTAATTTACTACACTTAAACTCTACAATGTGTTATAGTTTGTCTAAATAAGGATGATTAGTTTGACAATTCATTTAACAATTTAGTAGGGATGGGTTATGTAAAATCAGGTATGAATCTTTTCGATTTTTGATTTTAACTCTCATAGAAGTTAAAATCGATAGTTTCACAGTTATAACTTATGGATTAAGATTAAAAAAACTATTTTCTAAAGTCAATAATGACCTACAGAACCAACACAAAAAATGAAAGTTTATATTTATTATAAGTACAGTTGTAAATAATCGAATTGGATTTCACTATAATTGTCACAATATATGCGTTACACTATATTAATTAAATGTTCCTAAATTAATTAAGAAACAATATTTTTAATTAATTTCGATAAATATTATTTAACCGAATATCGATAGATCATAGTTCGCTATGCGTGTTTGTTTCGTCACTATGATACCGTCTATTAAGTACGGCATTTAAAATCATATAAATTTAATTCGAAACTTCATGTGCGTCATTTATCGATCTAATCAATCTTATTTATACAAACTATAAAATACTTTTTGTAACAACTTAACTTCGCTCAATCCATTTAATTTGCGAATTTATTAAAAAAAAACCCCTTTGTCCTTATTACATTCTGATTAGAATAGCAATCTATTTTTACACAATAGGAACAATGTACGTACGTGTGAGGTATGTTTACGTTAACATAAACACAGTGAGTAAATATGTACAATAAATTAACATAATACAGCTGATAACGCAAATGGGATAGCCGTGACGTCACTTTATATATTGCCAGATTATTGCATTAAAAACATAAGATTTTTATACATTTGTAAACACTCAAATTTCACAATTTAACACCAACGTCACACATTAGTTAAATAATAACTTCCTTATTACTGACCCCCGGTATAAGTCCTGATTATATCGTTTTAATTCCTATAAATCAGTACAATTATATAATTAAGTAAGGTCAAACTCAAAGACCGTTTTTGGTTGTTCAGGAAGACTTTTTGTGTAAATCTTACTAACTTAGATTATTAAGTAAGTAATAGGAAGTAATATTAATTATAAACATAACTAAATGTTAACTTGATGGTATATAGTCCATTTCTTTAAAGCATAGATCATTAATGGTTTTAGTGAAGTTAATTTCTTTAATTGACTAAAAGTGCAGCTGTTAAACTCGCTACACATTAACTGCAGAGTTAGACTCTTCAGTTAAAACTGAGGGTGTTGAATTTTTATTTGATCATAATTTTCACTTCTCCAGAAGTTCAATCTAGACAAATCAATTTCTAAACAATTAACTTCGTCTAAAAACAATATCAATGCAATAAAAACAATCCAATAAGACCATTAAAACCGTTCTGTTTTATCCATTGATAACATTTAACATTGTATATCTTCATTTCATTTAATTGTCTGGTCAGTTGGTTGATGTTTTTCCGATAGAAGTTCTGTGATTGCGGTGTCCTGTTGTCTCACGTACTCCGCACTCTAACAATACCTACACCTTAGTTACAAAGAAATTCACTTCGTTGCATTTGAACATCTTATTATGAATATTTAATGTTGAAATAGAATAATTATAAAAGTTACACAAATATCAAGAATAAGTATTTGAACCGTCGGCGGCTTGTTTTGTTCGAATCCCGCCATGTACCAATGTGATTTTAGATTTTTTCTAATTTCATATGTAGATAATTTACCCGAATTTCTTACGTTGAAGGAATGAAAAAATAAGTGTGCTTGATAGTTTATTTAAGTTTCTTGTTTTTATATTTTCTGCTTGTCTTTGTTTTACTATAAGTATAATATCGGCGTTTGTAGAAATGTTAATTGTTGTTTATTTAATTTCGCGCCCAATCAGGGTTGTTAAAAAAATAAAGCCAAAATGTTAAGGTTTGTAAAACCTCCAGCGTCAACACCACGGAAGTGGTTTGACCAGGAAGAGATTAATTCTTACAGGGAAAACGCCATAAATGATTATGCCACTAATGTTATTAGTGATGAAAGAAAGGTTAGTTAATAAGAACAAATAATTGTGATCTCTGTATACAACTGCGTAGTTTTTTTTATTTCTAATATCAATATTGAACTCACATAATTGCATTAGTGTTAGTTTAAACCTGGGTCCTCCCAAAGTAATACCTCCTTGTAATTCTAGTAAGACATTTGTCCAAACATCAACAAGGTAAATTATCTAAATATTTGATTTCAGATATGACATAGAGTAATAAAATTATAGAGGTCTTATGGCGCTTATTATTGTCACTCTGTTTAAAAATGGTACGTAGGTAGTTATCTTTATTAGGTTTTTAAATTACGTTTAATGTTCGTTATACTACAAAGTCCGTAACTATCGTATATTAATTAATTATTATTATTCAAATTTACTATTTAACCTCAAATGGCAGTAAAAAACGCAAAAAAAAAATTTTTTTTTTCACGGTTTGTATTATGTTTTAATATTTCTCAGATTATAATATATTAATTAAAACACAGTGTTAATATGTTGCAAAGGTAAATTATTATAATTTAATATAGATAATTTTATTATCTTCTAACTGGTGATAAAAACTGATGTTTTAAGTATCTACAAATGGCTACATTAGATAACTTAATGTTGTTTGTATTCCATTCATCTTTAGCAAAACTCACTTTATGACTAATGAAAATTTTAACCCTTCCCTACCTTACGATACGTGTAAAAGATTATTTGATTCAGCTTAATAGTTATTTATTGTTATTAAATGGCAACTATTAGGTGACAAACAGATTATATGATAATTGTTGTAAAGTTGTAAAAATCACTAGTAATTTATATACTTTATTCTTGTAAAATGATGTAATAATGTACAATTTTATTGAAAGCTGCATGTGGGATGGTTCTGTATCGAGGTTAACTGTCGTGGTGACATTCACTGCTAATGCAATAACCGCTGGTTATGAGACCAACAAACAAAAAATAATGTAACAAACAGGAAGTATTGCAAATAGTAAATAACGTGCGAGAAAAAGTATAACTGTATTCTTCTTTAATCGTTTATTCTAACAAGACTACATTTACTGCATAAAATAAATAAATTTTAAACATTTTTATAGGAGTCAGATTACATGTATCGTTAATAGGAAAGTTTAAAGTTTCTATCTCTATCTAGTTTTAAGTTTCTAGAACGATATCTAACGAAATAATTTGGCATCTAAACGACATTTATTATAGGTTGCTGAATTTTATATTTATTTTACCATTACCAAATGATTCGTTAGTGATAGGTTAAAAGAATGGTCCACGGGGTAATTCCACCCATTGCGTGAAGTTATCGAACCAAAAACACTAACGAATACATAAATGCACTTGGGAAACCGGCCATTAGTCGTCCTAATATCGACAGTTA
>DVQG01000212.1:0-17317 GCA_018231605.1 Papilio ambrax
AACTTAAAAACCTCTATAACTTCAAAAAATAATATGTTCCCTTCCCAACAGAGCCCAAAACCTCTATAACATAGATCCTTGATAACTTAAAACCTCTATAACTTAAAGTATTTTGTGTTTCCCTTGTACTTTAACTTATCGAGGTTCTACTGTATATTAAAAGCACAAAACAGTTAACAAACATCATTTTTTCTTTTGCAAATATCTAAAAATTGGTAAAAAAAGTAATTGAATATGAGACTTACATCTAACTCAGTCTGTGTCTCGGGCAGGCCCAGCAGAGCTCCCTCCGTTTCCGTGTTGGGTAGGTCCTCCATTATACCCCGGGAGTTGCCAGTTGGACGTTCTCTATTAAAACAGTCCATAAAATTAGAAAACATTTTTTCTTCAGTAGCTAGAACAAAAATAAACTATTTTTTGGTTTCTACGTCTACCTCTACAGGTGTAACTCTACACATGTGATTCCTCCCTCCTTGTAACATACCCATACCATGCTAACCTTTTAGCCCTCTTTTTCTCTACCACTGGGGCTACTCTCAAACTTCCCTCTTAGCGCTTCATGAGCTCATTTTATTAAGGCCTTTTATAGAAAAGTTGAATTGACATTTTGGTAACAAATAATGTGCTCTCCTTTTTTTGTTTGATTAATATAAATGTACCTTATAATATAGTTTCTAGTTGAAGCACCAAAGTGGAAGGTAGAGTCGATAGGCAGCTGCGTTGGCTTGTTCGCTTCTAATCTCATTTTACCAATGAATGTGCCGTGCGCTGGAAATATAATTACTCTAAAGTACTCTGATTACAAATTTACTACAGACAAAATTATGAAAAAAACCCTATTTAAACAGCATTCAAGTTTTGAAATTAAAGAAAAACAGTTTCCTTAAAAAGTGGTTTAAATACATTAATGTAAAGATATTTTTCCAGAGTGTAGATGACAAAAGAAATTGGGAAAATAACAGTCTATACTATTTTACTTGTTGTAATATTTTATTCACAAATCACATTAATGGAGTTTATATAAACTTTTGCATATTTGAAATGCTAATTTCATAAGACAAAACATTAAACATTTATTAATATTTATATGACTATGTATTATTACGACAAAACTAACCTTTCCATTCTCGATAGCTATAAAACCTTTTAAAACATTTAACCGGTCTAAAGCACTCGAAGATACGATGGTACCCACAAAAACAACCTTTTTTTGAGACGCAGACATTACGCCGGATCTATATTAATAAACTTTATATTTAATAGAGTCAAACTAACTTGGTACTCGACAGTAATTGTCTATAAGATAGCAAAATTATTGAGTAAAACGATAGTCATTTAAAAAGGTCAAGGTTTCTTTATTGTTTTCAAAACATTTGTAAACAACATTTATTAAGTTTTTAATAGTAATGGGTACGTGCGGAATACATTTATGTTTTATCTGTGGATGTCCATATGATCAAAACCATTTAACCCTATTTTAAACCCATTTAAATTAACAAATTGTATAAGTTTATGTAAAAATTTTAACTTTTAAAAGTAAATAAACAACCCTTGGTTGGGCTTATGCTGTCAGCTGTCAAGTTGACGTTCCTAAAAAGTATTGCCATTAAACATTTCAAGTTGCATAAAATGTCAATATTTTTTACATCATATGTGAAATATACCAAGTGAAAAAAGTTTCCAAAACATTCATTATTTCTTTGTTGTACGATTAGTTTTCAAGCTTGAATTTTCTTTTTATTATTTTAGAATTCTTTTTATTCAGTATATGGGTCTGTATGACTGTATGTTCTGCCAATTATATTTCGAACTAGATATGGCTAGATATGACATGAAGACGCTTGCTTATATACTTAATGAATTCCAGTTAAATTGCTAGTTTTCAAATGGACAACTAGTCGAAACTGATAATGAATAAATGAAAATACTCTTATACTAACTTCTATACGATTTCAATTTCCAGTGGTTAAGACCGCGTAGTTGTTATTCTGTACATAATATGATGCCAAGACGATCGTGCGTGTTCGCAACCTTCCCTCCAATGCATAAAAATGCCAGTTCGTGCACTTTGTATCCAAATTCTTGAATTTGATATAGCTGCCCGTACTAATTCTTCTTCCAAATGACTATTGATGCGAAGCGATTCTTCTAGTGCCTGTATATTATATTTCATTACTTATTAAATGTAATATTATTTGATTCAACTTACTACTGTAGAAAAACCGAAAGAAGAACATAAAATATAGGATTTCTAAATAAAAGAATACTGACGTGGTTATAAGTTGTCATTGCCGCATTCTGTCGACCAGATAAAAAAAGAGAGTTGCCTTTTAATAACATCCATCTTGGGTAAATGGCGCGCATCAGTCGTGCATCTTTTTCCAGTCTTGTTAATTCTCGTTCGGCGATAGATCTTAATTCCATCAGATCAACAACCTAAAGATAAAATATTACACAGTTAAAAAACCAAACGGATTTTAAGATGAAGGTTTTAAAACTTGCCTTTCGCAGATCGTCCATTTTTCTCGCAAGGCTTTCCAGCATGCCTTCAGCTAGCCTCATTGCGCTCAGTAAGGTATTTAATGAACCATCATCTTCTTCGTAAGCGGTCCAATTTAAAGCCTCTGCCTCGAATCGCTTCGCTTTACGATCAACATCTGCACGTAACCAATACGTCCATAGACCTACAATTAGTCTGCGTCGGCTAAGACCTGCTGGGACTCCTGAGTATAACGCATGCTCTGCGTATCGACTGATTTCGTTAGGGGTTTCTAACTGAAAACCCGCGTCTAGAATAAGGTCAATACAAAGAGCGTAATACCACGTTTCCCATTCTGTCGTAGATTGTTTGTGGCTGAATTGGAAAGACAATTTGAGTATATCAATAGCCTCCTCTATGCGACGTCTCGAAAGTAAAATATAGAATAGGTCAGGAATCATGTCCAGTGATATACTATCGGCGTGGAGAAATCGACTGATGACGAGGGATCTAAACCCTGAACGAATGGCTTCAACGAGTTTACCTCGTGCCAGTCTTCCACGAAATGATGCCATAAAGAACTTGCCAATTGCAAACATTTCTTCCGCCTGAATCGGCCGTGACAGATTCTTAAAAGTAAGAATCGCCATTCGTTCTATATCTTTAGTAAATTCAGCGTTTCCCCGGACCAGTTCTACTTGTATAGCGTTACTGAAGGCATCGCATAAATCTATAATATTACATTCTACTTTTTGCGTTAAATTTAAAGCTCGGAGTGCTGATATTCTTGAAATATTTTCGTCACCTAAAGCGGAAAACAATAGGGTTGTAACATTTAGGCAAAATATGGAATCGGCTTTCATAATCATACTATGTTTTAAGTATTTGCTGCGTTTGAACGGAGTTGCTGTGATTATGTTCCGAATATTGAAGAAATCAGACACTTTGTCAAGATTAAATCCGTAGATTTTAATAGCTCTCTCAATATTTATCTTAGCAGCAGCTAATTTCCCACTCATCAATAAAGCTGCCCCTCTAAGAGAATGTATTCGTCCTAAAAACCTTCTCTTGTCGAATGTAGTCAAGTTTTCAACAGCTTTTTCGCAACAAATATCTTCAGCTTCACCCAGCTTAGGGTAAATACATTCAAAGTTGTTTGCCAGCAAATTAAAATAGCTATAATTGATTAAAAATTCTATCATTTTCACTTTCAAGTCTGCCTCTCTTGCGTGATTTATAAGTTGTTCGTATATAGTTATATTTAATTCTAAACAAGCACATTTCTCGAATCTAGTTTTTGATACACCTCTTTCGATTTTAAGTTTGAAATATCCTTTACCGTTTTCGTTGACATCGTCACAGCTGTCGACAACACCTAAGTCGTGCCACTCGTTAATTGTACTGGCTTCAGTAACAGCACGTAGCATATCAAATAACTTAGAATTATTCATTTCAGTAAAACTAATGTCTTTAGAAAGCAAACTAGTCATTGTTACTCTTTTCATCGATCTTCGATTACCATCAAATGTATCTGAACGTTCATTTTTATTTTTCAAAATAGTTAAAGGCTGTGAATTTAATTTATCAGCTTGTTTTAAACTTAATTGTGTATTCCTATCGCTTATTGTAGATTTAGGCTCTAAAACTTGCTTGGTGCATTCAGATTTTGTTCGTCTTATTTCTATAGCACTTCGATTATTCATCGATGATACATTCTGAGCTAAATTTATGCTACTTACTTCGATTTCTTCACCAATTTTAGAAAGACTTGTATCGCTGTCCCTCATGTGATCAATTTTATTACTAGATCTTCGAGCTTCGTACGAATAGTTAGAAATATTTGTAACCGACTGAACGATCATAATTACCCCGCCACAATCAGGACACTTCTGTTTCGTTTTTTCTAAGTAACCTACGATTCGAGAGTGAAATTCTTTTTTTTGATTTATAGGTAACAGTTCATAGCACGTCTTTCTTGAATTCTTGTTACGAAATTTCATAACTTTACAGAAAGCATATTTTGGTAGATTTTCATTTTCTTCTGGATCGTAATCGAAAGAACAATCACAAGATAAGTTTGTGTTGACTGCTATACTAGTTACAGATGTCGCATTAGTTACTCTTCTATTGAGACGATATCTTATATTTGCACATGTTAAAATACGCATTGCAAATAGTCTTTTTATCGCTTTTGCTGTAGTTACTGGGTTATTTTCATACATGATACTTTCTAAGAGAGTTCTAGATAGCACGTTACCTATAACCGAAGCAATCTTTAGCAATAATTGTTGATAAGGCGTTAAAGAGTCTATTTGAACCATTATCATAGCGTCAACGTTTTGTTCGTTAATATTAGTATTTAGCTGTTCCTTTTTAGTTACAATACAAACTGCAATATCCTCGGTTGCATTGTCAGTCATGAATTGGTCTAAAGCCTCTTGGTCTTCTAAACTTACTGCTTGGAGTCGTAGTAACTCAGTATCGGGAAATTGTAGATCTTCTTTTACTAAATTATCCAATTCGTGTTTTTTTAGTCGGCTAGTTTCTAAAGCTCCGTTTGAAAATAAATTCACTATAAAACTTTCTACAAGACCTGGCAGACCTTTACATTTACTTTTAAGTGTGTCACATAAATCCTTGGGAACAGCTTCTACGTCAAGTATTTGACAAGCCAGTGCTGGTATCCAATGAGAAGACAAAGGTCCTAGTACAATCTTTCTTATGCTGCTGTTAATGAATACACTATAAATCCAATTTTGAATACTATTGAATTTACCACGCGTAATTGTGAGTACGGTGTAAATCTTAGGGGCATCTAACATTATCGAAATAAACTCCCACGAAGATGCATCTAGATTCTGCAAATCGTCTAAAAATATAACATGTGGTTCAGGAAATGCTCTAATAAGGTTCATAAAGATATTTTTTGCTTTTTCTTTACGTACGTTTTCATCTTGAGTGTAAATCCCCTCATGGTACGCGAAACGAACTTTTATAATATTGTTCAAATAACACAAATCTGAATTATAAGAATTTAGCATCTGTACGATCTTTTCTTCCTTTGAGAAACCTACAATGGGTTCTTTTAATCCTAACATTTCGTTAACGATTTGACCTAACGCTAAATATGGTGTCGCAGAGTGAATAGATGAAAGACTTAGATAGCATGTTCTTAATCCTTTATTTTTGACATATCGCGTGAGCCATTCTAACAGCCTAGTTTTTCCAGAGCAATACTCTCCTATAAATAAGAGTGCATCGAAATCCCTAAACGACAAATGACTGTTATCAATCCAATTTTGAAAATACTCGAATTCGTCATTACGGTTTAGAAGCGGAGGTAGTACTGGTATATCGTATAATTCTTTGACTCTTATTTCTTCTGTGTATTCAAAAATCTTTCCAGGATGATTGATGCCTTTCAAATCAGCGGCTGGTTGTAAAGTAAACCCGTTGCTAGACATTTTACTTTTAACAAACGTAGTTTCGTCGCATGTAATTTTGTTGCGAAAATAACACATAAATCTTGCAGCTTTATTTACAACTGCTCCAATTATAGTGAATTCCCTTCTTAGCGGGTGTCCAATTACTCCGCAGTATACCTGTCCAGTGGTAACGCCGATAGAAACTTCGAGAACTCCGTCCAAAGCTGACAGTGACTTCTTTATGCCGGAGGCACATTTTAAAGCAGCTTGTGCTTCAGATTCATGTTTGAATCCACGAAGGCCGAAGACTACAAGGATCATAATGTCTTTATCAAATAGAATTATTTTATTAACACAACCCATTGATTTGTATACAATTTCACATGTTATTTGATAGGAATTATTGACGATAGTAATCAGTTGTGGAAATGGACAGTTACGAGGTTTAAGCGTAATGAACAATACAGAAACATGTCTCATTTCTGTTAAATATTCTAAAGGCTGGTGAGCGTCGATTTGTGTAAGTACCGGTCTTATCATAAACTTGCGTATTTCTGAACCAATATTTCTTTCCTCGGCCATTAAAATAGTTTTCCGTACATTCAATGCTTCACTTGTTTTTAACGATTCCCACCCAACTTTTGTTTTCGTAACGTCTAATAAATTCTCTGGTAAATTTTCAATACCAATTAAAGGCTTTTTTATTTGTCTGAGCATACCACTGAAACCTAAAAACGGTTTTGTAACATCTTTCTCCCTAGGATCGTATAGAATTGACTTAATCGTGACATGACCATCATTATGGATAATGTAATCGTAGTTTCTTGAATAGCAGTGTCCCCAAGCTGTCGGTGTTAATTTCACTTCCCCAGATAAACAAAGACTTTCCGCTGTCTTCGCTTCAAGTACTGGTAGACCAAATATTATGTAATTCATGTCTATACCTTTACCAATGGGAGCGAACATTAGATTCCCTGCTGATATTGCCAATTTTACTTTCAAATTTACCTTAACATCTGTTTCGTAAGAACCGAATGAATGTTGAATGATCAGTGCACATGCTATAGCCGTGTGTATTGTATGATTAAGGTATGACCTTTTGTCTGTTTTCCACAGTGCAAGGAACGCGTCGCCTGCAAACTTTATGATATCACCGCCGTGACTGTATATCACTTCGATCAAAGAACCCAGGTATGTATTCAAGGTGACAGTTAGTCGATACGTCCCGCCTTTACCAGAGTTGGTATAACGTTCAGATAGCGCGGTATAACCGGAAACATCAGCCATCAAAAGCACTCCAACAAATCGTTTGGGTTCACGTTTTTCATCGAAACTGCAAATTATAATGTATAGGTAAACCAAACTAAACACTGCTATAAGACAAAATACTTATTTAGGATGAGCTGTCGCCCGCCAACTTCGTTAGAGAAAATTTGGACCACTCGTTACGCCTTTTTGACAGCGTGGAATTTAAAAAATAAGTAGCCTATAATAAAAGTCCCGTTAAAATCGGCCCAGCGGTTTTGGAAATTGCTCGGAACAAAACGCGGCTTGCAGACAGACAGACAGAAAAAAAATTAAATGCGATTTTTGTTATCAGCAACGCAAATACATCTTTTCGAAATTATTGATATTACAAATAGACACTCCAATTTTATTATGTTTAGATGTAAATTTAAGAAATTTATTACTAGTTAAAACTAAAATAAAAACGAGGTTCCCTATTTGTTGTGAATGTTGTGACGAAATTAGATACAAACTTTTCTAATAGAAGTATTTCATCAGGCACCATAGTGGCAAGGATGAGCGTCTGCTTCCTCGACAGTCGTACTTCCACGTCTTGGTCTATTTGTTCTTCTGACACGCTTTCACGACCGAAGAACTCTTGTGTTAGGTCACTCAGGTTAGCTGTCTTTGGACTGTCTTCGTCAGTTGAATCCTCTTCGGGTAAATCGTTATTGGCGTGTGATATCCGTTTAGGAAAGCTACGCCATTTCTCTGTGTTTATCATAGCGTTAAGTGAGCTCCGTCTTGAACGAGTTCTTTGTCTGCGGAAATTCATAATGTAGTTTAACTTGAAATTTTGATACGTGCCAAAATGATTGTAATATTGAGTAATTAAAGTATTATCAAATCTATGTGGTTATGCAAATGATGGATGTTTGTTAGAGCTTGTAGTCTAAACTGCTGAACAGATCTCAATGAAATTTGTCATAGCTATTTGGTTTTTTCCATTTCCCGGACGGAGTCGCGGACGAAAGATAATGTTATTTATTAATACAATTAAAAATTTCGTGCGTAATGTATTAAAGAGGTTATTTCAAAGTTTTAATACTAACAATTTTGCTATGACTGTTTTGTGCTTTCCTGGTCATTGACTTGTAAATTAAAACAGGTACAAATTATATTTATAAGTGCTAAAATTGTAGAAATGATGTAAATCGATGTTAATAAAATATTTATGAGTATAATTAGACAAGTCAACAATTCAATGTTGCCATACGCAAATACTCCTGGCAATGACATTGAATATTTTTTTATTGTGACAACTGTAATATCAGTTTTTAATTATACATTTTAAATCCCAAATGAGATAATAATGATGTATTTGGAAAACTAACTGTACTAATCTTAGAAATTTTAATAAGGTTTTGATCTTCACATTTACAGTTCCGTACTATTTTCTTTGTTTTGTTTACAATAAAATAAACATTGCTCTTACCTAATAGAGTCAATGCCTTCAATGTTATCGCATAAATGGTTAATGGATATGTAATGAGAAAATAAAAACTTGTAAACATACGCACTCGTGCGGTCAATGTTGGTCAAATGATGTACGTCATCTACAGGCACTCCACCCTTAGCTAGTGTATTATCTGACTAGGTATATTATGAACTGTTTGAAAAGGTGTCAGTTAAAGTTGGAAATAATTAACGAATAGTAAGGCTATAAGCCGATTAAGGTTTTTCTTACGATGAGCATAAGTTAAACGAAAATAGACTACGCGATTCAAACTTAAGTGTAATTATTCCTTTGTACTCTGAACCTTTCATTGGAAAGTAACTCTCAATAACTGGACTGGCATTAAATCGGTATAATGTGAACACTAATTGGCTCCAGTGATTCCATACAATCCGTGCCTAGCTTACGTATTGTCCAGCTGTATTAGCCAAGTATGAATAGATGTCAAACTAAGTGTACGATAGGATTAGTATCAGAAGTACCAGGACAACATAAAAGCGTATGATAGACCTATGAATATGCGTTTAAATTAACGGGAGTGTCAAACCTGTTAACATGTTAGGCGTGAAGGAATTTAAATAAAATCAGCTTCAAATGTATGCAGTCTCTTGTTGTCCGTTGTCGATGTCACACGTGTCGTGGAGCTTAGAATGGATCACAAACATTCATTCTTGAATAGAATTATCGATATAATTAAAGAAGAAACCGCTAGTGATGTACCCTTGATAGATTTTAAGCATCCTAAAGAATTGGAGGTATGTTTTTGTGATTTTTAGACCCCTTTCCTTTTACATATAACTAAATGGAAAGACAATGAGAAAAAATCTTTTACGGTTATCTTAAAAATAGTTGTTGCGGTTATGTTACATTTTTCTATTAATTAAATGAATTGCCATATACTATTTTAAAATACTACTATTTTTTTTTTATCGGAAAATAAGTTTTTAAATCAAATGTACCAACAATACAAAAACTACAACAAAGTCTGATTACCAAATACCGACAAAACCGTAGGTAGATTTCTATATTCTTATAAGACCCTAAACTTTAAACTATAGGAAATACGGTTGATGGTAAATAATACAATCATGATGTTACAGCATTAAAATAAAAACCATAATCAAAATCTACGATGCTTCGTCAAACACTTGCAAAATAATATAAGATTCATACGGAATATGACACGGTCAGTCTCATCTCTCCATGGTAGCTGCTTTTACAATGAAGACAAATAAATACGTACTTTTGGACAATAAAATTGTAACAACGTAAACAAATTCGATACACAATCTTTAATTCCCGCCAGGAATGGCGCGCTTATCCTGGATCCTTCAAATTGACTTTGACAGATGTTGTTATAGGGATGGGAGTGTTCGTCAACGTCACTATGTAGTGTTGCGCCACTTCTCTGCCACAGTACCAATTTCTTCTTAACATTAGTTTTTAATACTTATTACATTATTTGTTTCACCTATTTTACCGACTATAAATATTGTAGAAGTAAATGCGGAAGTATTTATTTGTATCTAAAATGGCAATATGACATTCATGGGCGACATTCTTTAAAATTATGTGCAAATTAGTTGCAATTGCAGATCTAAACATGGACATTAGATGTATAATTAATTGTCAAGGATTGTTGTGAACACAAACATGTACTCATGTTAATTATTCAATTAGTTTAACATGGAGACACATTACGTGAACACAAGGTTAAAAATACGAGGGTTTTGGTTAGCTGCTAATAAACAAACTTCTTGTATTTTAGAAAATTCTAGACCTGGACGTAAGCGATGGCGTTGACGATAAAGAAATGGAGCGATGTGTTCGCCAAGTCCTTCACTACAGCGTCAAAACCAACAAACATTCCTTTAGGAATCAGTTATATGGTGCTACCGACCCATACGGCTTGTGCGGTGCCTGGATAGCTGAGAGCTTTAATACCAGCCAGTATGTATTTATCTTTAATAAGTGCGCGCGCACTTTTACCAAACTATCGCACAACTGTTTAGTCTCAATTTGATTTTTGGTTGTGCAACTAAACAGTTGAATAGGCTTTAAAACAATCGACAATCACACAATAGTTTAGTCAAAGGCGTGCGCAGGCTCTTTGCTGATAATTGAGTAGTTTTCCATGATATATGCACAAATAAATAAGTCAAGAGAAATCTAAATGTATTAATAAGCAAAGAATAAAAGGATAAACAGAAAAGTACTTAGTAACCTTATTTCTGACATTTCAGGTACACCTTCGAAGTAGCTCCAGCGTTTACTTTGGTTGAATTGAAGATGATCAGTCATATACTACAATTGTTCGGCTTCCTCGATGGAGACGGAATCTTCAGTCCCGGCGGGTCTGTCTCCATGCTGTACGCGCTCGTCGCCGCGAGATACAAGGCATTCCCCGACGTCAAGACCAAAGGTGTAAGGAGTCTACCAGAACTGGTCGTTTTTACTTCTGAAGACGTAAGTGAATTAGTTGTTCTTTTAATCATTTTAATAGCTTGACAAGCTAAATCTTAGCAAGATGAAAGCGGCTATAAAAACATCTTTAAAACATCAACAAAATAGAACGAACATAATACCGTGTTCTAAAACGCTCGTGGTTCCATCTATATCCTTTTTTCCACATTAATTACTTTAACGTTCTACTGTAATGCCGTCTATTACAACGTTACTGTAGACGCAATATTACTATGGACCTATCACGTATTTTCGTGAGAAAGTACAAAGTCGATGACGTTACGAATATATCTTGCAACTGTTACGTAAATATTCGCCCCTACTGTTTTAACAAAACTTATTTATTAAATTTGTTATTTTATAGAGTCACTATTCCATATTGAAAGGCGCTCATTGGCTCGGATTCGGCACAGACAATATAATACAGATAGCGACCAACGAGTTTGGACAGATGGATGTGAAACAGCTGGCCACTGGTATACAAAGGGAGAAGGAATCAGGAAGGTATCCTGTTATGGTGAACGCGACCGCCGGTACTACTGTGCTAGGAGCTATAGACGATATGGACGCTATCGCCGATGTTTGCCAAAAGCATGGCATTTGGATGCACGTTGATGTACGTATTACGTACGATATTTTCAATAAAGTGGAACATAGCCAAATCAGGTCTTCTTTATGTGCAGGTTGCAGTGTAAAAATTTAAAGGGGTACATTTGATGTAGACTTTTGTGTATAATGCTGGATTTTTGAAGTTTCAATTTATTGATTGTACCTATTGATTCATTATTCCTAACTTTAACTATGTTTCATATGAGTTAAACTTGTTACATAGGTCGGGAACGCATTTCGCGAAGTTATTGAACCAAAAACACTAAGAAATGGTTAACAATAGCTTGGAAAACGGACATAAGTTCCATTTGATGTCCTATCAGAATATTTTATTTCTTTCAGGCTTGCTGGGGCGGCAGTTTGATATTATCTCGTAAATACAAGCACAGATTGAAAGGAATTGAAAGGTAAGCAGAAGCTAACGAATGTACATGTTTTTTTTACCAAAAGTGGTGCATTTTAAAGAGTTATTTACTAAACCTACTTCTCATTTGTATTGATTAGCAATTTCTTGCTCTATATTCTTTTTTTAATATTTCCAGGGCCAATTCAATATCGTGGAACCCTCACAAGATGGTAGGCGCTCCCTTGCAATGCGCAGTGTTTCTCATCCGCGAGCGTGGTCTGCTGCACTCCGCCAACTGCGCCTCCGCACAGTACCTCTTCCAGCAGGACAAGTTCTATGACATAACTTATGATACCGGTGACAAAGGGGTACAATGCGGTAGAAAGGTAAATGTGTAATAAGTTTTAAGTATATATGACAGGTTTTCACTGCTTATTAAAAAGTGTTGCCATCCCTTCATTGTTTAAGAGAAATAGAGACGGATTGTCTTGCAAAAAATTAAGAAATTCGTTCTTAACTAAAAAAAAATATTATTTTCGTTTCTCAGTAATGTAATAAACAATGAAAACTTTATTTATAAAATAGGCACAGATTAAACTAAAGATTTTTATGTGTTGTAATAGTTTAAAACACAATAGGTCGAAAATTGTTATCGAAGATGTTTTCACTTTCTAGGATTGTATATGTATATATGCCATATGTATTAAAACTTAACATTGTAGTTCTGTTTGTTTTATAACTTCTTAAATTTAAACCACTTGAATAAGGTCCAAAAAGTAATAATAAAATGTACACTACTCTTTGGCATTTTTACATCTCATAGCTTAAAAATTAAAGTGGTATTAGTCTTATATTCCTCGGAGTGACATTAGGTATTATTAGATTCAAACATTATAACGGCTCGTATTAACGGATGTAAGTTCGCGCACCGAAGTGCCCGTTTTTTTATACTAACTACTACTTAGTTTTAGGTATATACGTTCCGCGTATACCTAAAACTAAGTAGTCTGGGTAGAGCTTCCGAAACGCCATAAATATTGAATCGAACTGTAAATTCAATTTTATATGAGAATAATAAACCTTTCTAGATCGATGCGTTCAAATTGTGGACACTATGGAAGGCGCGAGGTAATGAAGGTCTGAATTTACTTGCGGACCGCACTATGGAGGTAGCAGAGTTCTGTATAGAGACTGTGGCCAGCCGGCCTGGCTTTAGGCTGGTCTCCGCGCCTCTGCAGTGCCCTAATGTCTGCTTTTGGTACATCCCCAACTTCATGAGAGGGAAAACAGAGGATGCTGGATGGTGGGAACTTATGCATAATGTAAGTCTTTCTATGTTCTAGTGTTTAATTACTACGTTTTGTTAGATAACACCATCATTTTTAGATGCTTTAACATATATTTTATTTATTTATTTTATTTAGTTAAAATGTTTTGTTTTATGTCAAAGTAATAATATAAAGGGGAAAGATTTGTATTTTTGTATATATTGAGATAACTCAAAAACTACTGAGTTGATTTTAAAAATTCTTTCACCGTTGGAAAGGTAATTTGTCTGTGAGTAACATAGGTTATTTTTTATTTCACGCGGATGTAGCCGCACGCAACAGTTAGTGTCAAATAAATGTATTCGAGTCCTTTATACCATATACTTAGTTAAAAGTTTTATTTGTTTTAGATAACGAAGAAGATTAAAGAATTATTAACGATAAGTTCCCGTCTTATGGTAGCATATATGCCGTTACGACAGCACAAGAATTTCTTCAGATTGGCGTTCACTTTCCATCCTGTGTTAGAAGAGGCGGAAGTATTAGAGATGCTGCAAGCTATCGAAGACGGCGGGGAAATGGTTGATCTTTCTATGTTGTAGATATTATAGTTTTAACACAATTAATATTTAGAAATAAATAAGGTACAACTTAACTTTTATTGAAACGTATGACATTAATCCCAGGCTTTATAGTTACTGTGAAATCACCAAATTAATAAATGGTACACATCTAATTTATTTAAGAGAATAGCTTACTTCAAATGACATATACGAACAAATTAGAAGATGACGTTTTCCGCAATCCATGGCAAGTATTTGTCGACGCGAATGTACAGTCCGGGGTGTTGTGGCTCCCCGCAACGGACGCCCCAAGATACCACGCCCACAACCGCCCAGCGTCCACTCGATAGTTGGTACATCAGCGGCCCCCCACTGTCGCCCTGGACACGGTTAAAATGTTCAATTGTTACTTACCTGGGGTCCTACGCGGTCTCCACGTGAACACGAGTGAAGGCTAAACAATAATCTCTAAACCTGTAAGCTATTCAAACTTTATGGAGGCTCGCATTCTTGTATAAGACGCTGCATAAAATACAATTTTAATTCACACTAGGGTGGAGAAAAGAAGGCAATTTTTCTCCACTCCTATTGTGTTCAGCACCCATCAGTTCAGTCACAAATTTGTAGTTAATTATATCGACCATAACATTTTAATTTTAATCTTGGAATAGTTAATCGTAAACCAGTGATTCCCAATTCTTTATTGTCTCATAGAACCTTCTAAAGTTTTATTGATTTCCGTAACCTCTAGCTGCTTTCTTCAACAACTTGTCAACCCTTAACTTTATTTCTCCAAGAACTCTTAAAACACTGGGAATCACTGTCATAAAATGAATATATTGTGTAAAAAGGATAGCAAGAAACGGGGAGTAAATTCATATATGATAGCTGATAAAGATTTGGGAAAAAAGTAAATGAAAGTAATAAAATTTACCTGACAAGAGTCCTTGCCACCCTCAGGTCCGCCGGCGCACATATTCTCGTCAAAGACGGTAGCAGTGAAGGATTCTCGGCACTTGTTCTGTTCCCAGACCGGCACTGACACCTCCATCAGCACGTCGCTGTGCGGCCCACCGAAGTAAATATTGCCCCAGCCTACATTACCATATAACTTTATCTGATTCAGAGTCTGGAAGACTGTAGATTTAGTAAGAGAACTAGGTGATACTGAGTGCAGGTGGTAAACTTTTTATCTAGACATTCAACATGCAACAGGAACCAGCTAGTTTTTTTAAATGGTTTATTCTTCTCGTCGTCGTCGTCTTCTATTCTACATTTTATGGCAGAAGAAAACAAGAGGACAAGTCCCGCATAAGATATGGTACATAAAAGACTCGAGGAAAACATGATGATTGACACGTTTTTACGTGCCTCAAATTGAAATTTATTGACTGAGATAATGGATGATAGAGTTATTTGGAGGTTATTATTAAACCCGGTTCGCCGACACTACGGGAGTAGGGAGGGGAGATGATGAGGCCTTTACGTGCCTCAGTCAGCTGCTTCTGGGAAATTATGAGAAAACTAATAGATTAGTAGAATGGTGTGCTGTTGTTGAATACCTACCGATGACAATAGCAATCTTATCAACCAGGTCGAGTCCCAGCGGGGGTAGGCAGATAGGCCAGACGTATGTGTTGAAGACGGCGGCGCGGTGCAGCTTCAGGATGGCGATGTCGTGTTGGTAGTTGGAGACATCGTAGTCTTTGTGCTGACGGATCTCTACCACACGGAAGTTGTATGTGCGGGAATCGTTGGTGCGCTTCAAATCGTATTCGCCCAAACGGACAAATAGCTCTTCCGCTTTCCATCTGGAAGAGAGGTTCAGTGTATTATGGTATTTCTTGGTTATAACAACTTCTTGGATATATACCTTTGGCATTCAGAAATTACATGATTTACTGCATTTTATATCGACAAGATTATTTAAAGAAGTTTTAGAGTAGCCCACTGGAAAAAGAAGTTTAGAAAGGGATAAAAGGGAAAAAAACGTCAGTGATGAGTGTGGTACACCGGGAGAGACCTAGAAAGAGATGGATAGATTGCGTGAAAGGTTGCATGGTCAAGAAGGGAGTGTACTGAGATGACTTATGATAGAGTTATGGGGAGGACAAAAATTGCGTCGAAATTAGGGAGTAGGAGAAGGAGAAAGATGACTGCATTTTATTTTGTGATATATTATAAATGAAGTTGATTTTTAAAGGCACTAACCTTCTCGTGCAGTGCGCGGCGGTGAGCACATGTCTGTCGGTAATGAGAGCGCCGCCGCAGTACTGCTCAAAGCCTTCCGGCGTGATAGAGGCCATCCACGGCCAGTCGCGTGGGTTGCCCGGCCGCGCGCCTACCACGCGACTCATCGCACGCGTACTCATGCCGCATCCTAAAAATGTAAAGAAATTACGTAGCTACTAGCAATTCTCCAATCCGGTAATAATAACGAAGTAACGGCCCGTGCAGGCTGAGTCCTCAAGCTTAATTATTCATAAACGAGGTTTACGATAAGCGCCATGCGCTCGGCCACCTTAAACTCTTCAAGGCAAACAGTGGCAAGTCAGTCACTTACTTCATAAAAAAAAGCAACCGAACTCTTGTTTGAAGTTCTACTCTTGATAAAAAGTAAAAAAATGAAGAGGTCTTTATACAACTCTGAAGAATACGGTTACAGCAGCTGTTGTATTATGACCTCTTCATTTTTTTGGCTTTAAATATATTGCCACAAATCACCTATTGCCGGTTTCCCGAGGGTTAGGGATTTCTAATTATTGACTTTACTTCATACAGCCTAATGTTAATTTAGAACTTATTTATGGCATTTTATTACAGGGTTTAAAAGCAAATTGAAAAAGCAGACATCTATCTCGTCAGTTATTTAATGCAATTTGTTCTATCAATGCCGTTACACTTGTATCTTATTTTATTTTATTTCTACATTTAGTTATATCGAAGTCCATTTGTTATATTCCTATAGGTGAAATCGATGAAATGAAACAAAAAATATTCATGATCATGTATTTAATACATTACACACCTCTGTTCTCTGCGCGCACTATTCTTGTGACTACTTGGGACTCGTCCCGGGAGGCTGTAGCGGGCAGGTCCCCGGCCAGAGCCTCGGGACCCGCGCTGAAGTCTTCAGGGCAACAGGCGCCAAGAGAACTACAAAAGTCACGAAATTAAATAACTCAGTACGACTGAACCTTAGTGGGAAATCTAATTGATTTAAGACTACTGTTAACTTTTTATAGAATAGCTGTTTCTCGCGATTTTGTCCTCGTGAAATTGAAAAATAATATAAAATATAGCTTAAGTTACTTACAGATAAATTTCTAATGATGAAGGAAATTTAAAAATCGTCCCAGTATTGTTTACGTGAATCGAATACAAACAAAAATACAAATCTCTACTCTTTATAATATTAGTA
>DVQG01000213.1:0-17293 GCA_018231605.1 Papilio ambrax
TCATGCATGTGGAGATACATGTTATTGTAAGCTTTAAATTAGTAGTAGAAATAAGGTTTGTATCTCATCAGCAATATTGAAAAATGTTTCATAGTTTATTTTAGAATACGACGTAATGTCTGTTTTACCTGATGATCAAATATGAACATTGTGCACGGTTTATAATATTCCTAGCGATGTGTTCCCGAGCGACATTCCGTACACTTCACACGTAAGGAAATTTTCAGGTGGTGATTTATAGCAGCGAGCTCTTTGTCATTCCGCAGTAACTCGGCAGAACTCGAGGGAGTCGGGGAGCAGCCACATACATTGCATTGCTGCGTCTTTATTTATGAGCGTTCGTATTGTGCAAGTTAGTTGCGTCTCCCCGTAGCGCACGTCTTCACTTGTCACTTAGTTCAAATATGTGAAATTTTACACATGATACATTTTTTTAATTGAATTTTGAAACGACACTGAAATATGTAATAAAATATTAAGTGATAGTTTTTAAACGGCGCTTACGAAGCGAAGTGTTTAAGATTTAATTTAGTATACGGCCGTAAAACTGGTAAAATAAAAATGTTGCTCTATAAGTAATAAACATCACACACCTTTAGTGTCTTAGAACTGTAGTGTCTTAGAACTGTAGTGTCTTAGAACTATAGTGTCTTAGAACTATAGTGTCTTAGAACTGTAGTGTCTTATTGACAAATTTGTAGTATTTTAATTGTCAAAGAACAATAATCGAATAGCTTTACCTTGGAAATGTCTTTTGTGTCAACGAATGAAGCGCCATTGAGAGACAATCATTGTCTTCCTATTGTCAGATAACCTCTGTCGACAGTCGGTGCACAATATTGTTAGGTTATCTCAATTAGCATAAAAAGTATAGAGCGGTATTAGTTACTTATTTGCTCCATCATTAAGTAATTTAGTGAAAAAATGAACGACGACTATACTTTTAATAGGTCTCTGCCGATAGAATGTGTATTATTAAACGCTATGTTAACTATCAAATTCAACATTAAAGTAAGCCTCTTTTGTGTAGTTAAATTCACAGACGTCGCTTTAAGATATTTTATTGCTTGTTAATTACTTTTATAGAATAAATGTCTGTCAAATTATTATACTAACGTGTTTTGCGTAAAGCCACATACATACGCTGAGTTGAACAGTTTGACTGTTCAGTTTGAGTAGGCGGGCTATGGTACGACCTAAGTAAGCAAAGATTTTAGAGTTTTCTAACTTTGAGTTGATATTAAAAATAATATTATGTAATGTATGCAACAGTATGACAAATAAATTAAAAAAAAATGTAAATTAGCATCATTAACATTTTAATGAAACTAATTAAGTAATAATATTCTTAGCGAAGCAGACACTTGTATAAAAATAAACACAGATGTTAGCAATCTTTACCATATAGATTTCCCCAGACGGGATACAAAATGTCTTTATGAGGATATTATTCCGAAGACATTCAAGTTTTAAGTAAACAGGTAAAAAGTTTATAAGTTGGCATTATCTAGACAATTCCCCGGCGGGACATTTTTATGCGAAAACCTTTTGCCTTTAGTTTTATACGTTAAACATGATTTACATCATTGGCAACTATAGCAGTATGACTAAATGCAATGTTGTCAGTTTGTTTATTCTATTTTAATACCAGTAAATTATCTGTACCATTTTAAATGTTGTTAAATCACAGCATTGTATAGACCTTGACCCTTTGTCTTTGAAATCTTATCGAATTGTTAGCGCACGTTTCTGTCAATGTTAACAATAGATTGCATTTACTTGGCAATGAGATGTTGCATTGTTACTGCAACGTAAAAGTTAATATATATTTGTTAATATTTTTAATGTTAGGAGTGCTAGAAATGTTATGAAAAGGACGCTGAGCACTTAGTACTTGATACATTGAGTAAGGCTGCGTTATGTCTTGTAAGACTAGATACTCTGTGTCTGTACAAGTGTATCGAGTTGATGGAACTACTCTTTACTTATTGTTAGGTTTGTTTTGAAAACGTAGAAAACCTTTTGTTGAATATTTTTATATATGTCTTTATAATTTTTTCGATTAATTAAACATTTCTCAGCTTTATAAAGTTTTCTAAAACCGACACTGGCCAGTAGATTCAAAAAATGTTGGACAAAACGTGTTTAAGGGAATTTGACGAGTTACCGAGAACAGTTTTTATCTTGTTCTCTCGGTATTGTATCGTTGATCGATACGCGAGTGTCGTGCGCCGGAACAAAATCGTACGGAATATAATTCAATTCCGGACATTTGAATACTCCGGCCGCGGTGGTGTCCGGACAGTGCTGTACCGCCAACGAACCGCTTTCAAGTCTCAATTATACCGCACGACATTTTATTGGCTGCGCTCATTTTTATGAAACTTTATTCGAGTGTAGCGACGAATTAAAGTTGTCGATATTTTAGAGTAAATTTTTGTGTTTTACAAATATCTTGTGACCTTAACATTTCGTTAGATTCTCCCTCCGATGTGCTGACATGAGATGCATCTCAATAAGGCTTAGACGGAGATACGTGCTCACATGAATGCCTTACAAAAGAGAATGCATTCTGTTTATACTTAATTTGATACAATGCCAAAATTACAAATAAATTTTTTTTCTTTTTTTTCATTTTGTTATATTAAATTATTAAAATGTAAATAAGATTACGTAACCGGGAACCTTATCCGCAGCACAACAGTGTCACCGCGTCAGGCACGCGAAGGTGAGGCTAACCGGTACCTAGGGTACCCAGACTGCCTAGGTTCTCTGCCTCTAATCTAGGCATTGCTCTGATTAAAAACGCGGTCGCATAATCACTGGCAAGTAATTACTGTTGCTTGTTTTGTTTAAGCTAGGATTAGACTTTGACTTTGTTCGTGTTGAGTTGTAATTAAACGCTAAATCCATGATTAAATAATTATATTATTACTGTTACTTCGTTGATTACACGTAACAATTGGGAATATTAATATAGGTAACATTTCAGGATACATTTTAATTCATCTTCATCATCACCAGCTCAATATCCCCACTGAAGGGCTCGTAGCCTACTTTAAGTTAGGGGTGACAAGACTTTAGGTGTAGCGCACAGAGGGTTGTCTTCGCACGTATCTTTGAATTTCTTTTTCCGTTTCCTCCTTTCCTTCTTTCACCGTTACATTTTGGGAAACATATGAAATTAGTAAATCAAAAACACATTGGTACTTAAACCTTTAAGCCACCTACGCTGTACTTTAATTCGTCTAATGCAATTAAATTGTCAATAAAATGTATACCACAAGATTGTGAAGCAATAAAGTAGGATTTGTGCATAAGGTGTGAGTTCCCAGTACGGCCAGCTACCAATATCCAATAAATATTTACAGTCAGGTGTGCAGTAAGATAAGGCACGCTGTGGGACATGTAAACGTATTATTATATGCACATATACTATCACATGTATGTTATTGTGTTTGCATGTTTACGAACGTTTAATTAGAGTCCAGTGTCAACACGCGCTGGATCCACTAAGACTATTGACACGAAACTATTTCTATCCAGTATGTCCGGCGCGGTGCGATCAATTAACACTCGTAGTTAGCAAATAGAATGAATTGACCGGAAGTTAAAGTCATTGTTATGCTAATTTCCGTTGCGTTCATTCATTAATTGTGTAACGAGCGACCGCGGAGAACAATCGGCGTTGCTCGCTGGAGCGGGGAACTGATATTGTTATTGTTACCCATGATTTAATGTAACTATCTAATTAGCGAAAATAAATGGGTTAGAATGACCGTAAGAAATTGAGAAGAAAGTGAGGGTCCCGTCTCTTTTCAAACAGCAAGAAATGACAATGCGAGAAAAGAAGAACTATCGACGTTTATGATTCTATCATATTATATCGTTGTCATAATGAGTTGCAACTGGCAAGATGCAAACATCTTTAAATGAAATAGAACCCGAGGTGACTTCCATTTATATTGTACTGCAACGACACAGCACGTCTGCTGGGCATTGTCCTGTCTACTACCACTACGTGCGTTGCGCTCTGACTTACGACATCCTGCTCTATAGATTTCGGTTACATGCATGTTCTGCATCAAAGAATTAGTAGACAAGCGAGGGAAAGACAAAAAAAACAAATTAGAATTACAGTAAACAAAGAGCATAATGGTAAAGAAACAGGAAAAAATAAATGAAAGTTGAGCATTGCTAGCAATTTAATAAAATACCTTTAATGCGGCTGCATTATTTCAATTTGACGGAGACAACGGCGACACGGCACACGTGAACGCAGGTGGCGCATGTCACTAGCGGCCGTACGAGTTGTACGTTCATGGCTTGGAACACTGCGCCTGTAAATGATAATCATGTAAATTTTTACATAAAAAAGGTTATCATGGTTTATTTTACAAATTTTGGTAGCTACTTACATTCCCACTTTTTTTTAATGATGAGCAAATCTTCCCGCTACCGCTAGTGACATGGGCTAAGGAGTGATGGCGTGTTGCGCGCCTCGGCGTGGGAACACTTTCCCGCGGCTCTGCTTCTACCGTTCAATCTGTTTGTTGAGCCGCTAGATGGCGCTGCTCGCCCCTAATGAGATTTATATTTTCTACATCGCGAACCATTTAAGTAATTGCTCTAATGATTGTGAAAGTCCCTGTAATAATTTGTATAAAGTTCCATTGTTATATAATATGTTGTTGTTAGATGACCTCCGTTGACTTCCCGAGTTTGCAACAGCTCTAATACTCCACTTAATAACTTACAAAATGAATAATAGCCAGCATTTTTTGGCAATGTCAAGCATCCAATGTCGGTAGAAGCGAGCTTGAGAAGTGTCCATGGTCAATTTTTCACGAACCTTTTGTCCACAGAACTAATTGAAGGAAGATAAACGACTTCGTAAAGAATGTAAATGTTTCGTGGAATTTCCTAAGTTAATTACAAAAGGCTGTGAGATGAGTGATCATTAGAACAATGACGGAGCGTTGTCGGTCGCGGAGAAACATTCCTATTTTTATAGTAATGCCAACGTATGACAAAAATATAATCAATGAAAACCTTTACATGCAATTACTTTGTAAACGTATAAAATCCTTTGCAACTGAGTTTAATTTGCTTTGGCAGAACCAAAATCCCTAAGATTTCTGTTGATACAAAATATTTTAATCTGTTAGTCGGATCTTTTGCTGAAGGTTTACCTCGGCTCAGCATTCCGTGTGATACAACTTTAAACTTGGTTAGGCTTGTAACGTACTATCGGAATGTGAGCGGTATTGAAGCTATGAAAAATAAACAAACACAATAAAATACAAATTTTGTAATGCCATCGCATGTATTCATGTTTTGTTGTAGAAACACCTTGTTTCCGTAGTTTATGCCCGATTTAGTTTATTCGACAGACTTTTCTTGGCTTAGCTGGCGCTAGCGCTGTGCTAAAAAAACACGAGCGCAGTCAAACCACAAAGTTTCCTAAACGATCCCAAACGGCACATAACTCAGCGTCGCCCTTCTAACTCGTAAATCAAACTTTAGCGGGGACTTAATTCGGGCGCGCCGACCGTGGACACGGTGACTTCCATCTTATCAAAGCGAATGACTCTGGGGAAAGTTCTCCTTGGGAAAGGGGAGGAGAGAGAAGGGCACGAATTACCTTCCCCGCATTGGCCCATATTGTACGAGTCATGAAAAAGATTGCCTCAAATGTCCATAAAATTTAATACTTCAAGACTTCTGACTATAAAGTAGATATAAAGACTTGGTATTGGGGCCATTTGTTATTAAAATTGATACACAGGTGTTTCTTCTACGTCGGTGTAAAGTAAAATGGAAGTCAATGTTTCCTAGATCGAGCTTACCAACTTCTATTTCTACTACCGAATTTTGCAACACGGTTACTTTAACATTCAATTATTGTTCCTATTTTTTAACCTAAGAATAACAATTAGTAACCTTTTACAAGTAATAAATAATTTAAAAGCTTAAGATTGTATCGATAACAAAAGGTTTTTTCCACGTTAAGACCTTTGTGAGCAAAGTGGTCAAGTTGACGCTAGCCCGAGTGAAGGCTCGCTGGGTCACGTGCGCGAGCGAGAGGGTGCGCGGCGTGTGGCTGCAGTGTGAGAGAGACGACTGCGACGTGGTCGCGCCTGGCACCGGCCGGCACCGCGCACGCGAACCTATTCTAATATCTTCTGATGAAAGCTATTGCGATGGTACAATATTGACATGTCTGTAAATTAATCCTTGCAGTAGCTAGAGTAGATAATTCGAGAAACAATAATTGTTTTTATTTAACGTAAAAATATTCGCTTCTGCATTCTTCACGATTTTACATCTTGACCTTGAATTATTATTTAAGGCTGTCGCAGTGTAGCTGACCGTCTTCATTGAAAGGATGTGTCGACTTAGGGTCGTTTCCCTCACTAATAAACAGAATTGATTTTGTAGTCTCGATAAGATCGATGTACATTGCTTGTTTGCATTGCAATATAAAGTTGTTTGTCAGTTGCGAGTGGTCCACGTGATCGGAATTTAAGTTGTAATCGCAGCCGCCCGCTTCCAGAACATTTTCAAAGTATTTTATTGGCCATCGATTGCCGCCCATCGTGGAGATAATTCTGATATCGTCATTTACATTATTATTCGAGTAAACCCTTTTATTGCAGAACTGGGATCTTGTGAATATATTTTTGTGCATTTACATTGCATTAAATAACATTGAACATTATTCTTTATTTTTTCAACATTTTAAAGGTTGAATTTTTTTCTACATTTTTTACGTAAAACCCATTATTACTAGTTGATTTTCGTTTTATCTTGTGCAATCTTATTTAACTTTGCTTCTTGTTATTTTCAGGTAAGCAACTTCGGCAGCAAAAGGACGTAACACCAAACACTGCGGTGCTGGAGCAAGTAACCAATGTACGGTATAATAAATAAAGTATCGACAGAAAGTGTACGAATGATGCGTAACACAACGAGACATATCGTCGGAGACTCGAATTTACATACATTAGCAAGCACAATTACAACAGCATCGGACAATGGCTTTAATATACACGAAGACGTACAAGTTGTAGTAGATGTAGACTACCAATTGAAGTCTTTGTAGACTTTCTACGTCTACAAACACTTGAAATGGTAAAGAAGTTACAATAAAAATGAATTTATTACAGAGCTTAAAATTAAACTGAGTTCAATAAATCTAGTCGACGTATTCTTTTTGTTAGTAACTAACGAGCTAACAGGAATAGCTCCCAAGGGTAACATTAACTAAGCAACTAAACGAAATCTAGACAATCTTCATTCGTAACAAAACTATGAGCATATCAGGATTTATCGACATTAAAAATATCCTTTGATTCTATTAATTTTTATGTATTAGATATTCAAATACGTTAATGTAAAATTACAATTAAAAAATTAAAAAAATCAGGCACTTATAGTGTCAGGACGTCCCGGTCGCCGGTGCTAATGACACTGGAACCCGTAGTGACCTCTGGCACACGCGGGGACCGATGACATTGCATTCTATCTGTCCGCTGCCACGAGTAATGCACCGTTATTATTAACGCTGTTTACTTTTTACAAACTCATCGAACACACGTTGAATCGATTGCATAACCTAGTTATTTTTAATGTTTTTCTAAGCAAGATAATTTCATTCGTTTTGTTTCATCAATTCAGTCACAGAGTTGCAGGCATTGTAATGACCTACATATTTGTGATTTATAATATTGTGATATAGGAACGTAAGGTGTGTTGAGTAGCGTGAGAACAAAGGTGGCATGGTTTACTTAGCGGTCCGGACTGCTCTGAACACTGCCGTTATATTCCTGTCTCTTCTGTTTATTAATAAAGCTTAATTCATGAATTAAAGTCGAAGTTGTGATTATTTTAACAAACCGATAGAATGAACGCTCAGAGTTATATGCTAAATTGTAATTAATGAAAACACGTTTTTCCACAAATTATTATTTGATTTATAACGATATATAAAAGTTTTAAGATATTTTCGCAGTCGTTAGTAAATAACAACGGCAACACTAACAGTCGCCTAACAACTTGGCAAATAGTGAATTTGTTGAAAATAACTTTTAATATGCTCCGCCGAAATACGTGGAGAAAGTTTGTCTGAACACCGCTGCTGCCCCAAAACTATTCATATTTGATAGGGGCGCGAGGCGGGGGCGCAGGGCGGGGGCAGGGGCACACGGTCGCGAGCTGTGGGGCACGTGTATATTACGAAATTAGTGCAAGTCCTAGAACTAAGTTTAATTATCGAATATCGCAAATTAAGCCATTCCGGCTTTCAAATTGTAATTTTTTCATGAAAGCTACATACTTATATGGTAGACTGTTTTAATCATTTTCATCTCCCCGGCCCCCGATCAAGTGGGGTCGGCGCACACTATTAGTGATACCTTAATGTTATGGCTTTATTTTAAGGTTATAAAAAAAAACTTTTTAGTTAAATACGCGACTGATGTATTAAATCATGGAGGTCTGATTATCAAATAATTTGATCGCGGCCACAATTCTTTAGGTGTGAATAGAGTATAGAGTTAATCCAGCACGTTGTAGCTCTAAGCATTCGTCTGTAAAGGTATTTACATGGGCAGTGATTTCCCCGGAGACGTCCGGCATCCGGCGTCCGGCATAGCCAGCAGTGTGCTCAGTAAGTGCCGGACGGCGCGTCTCACTCCCGGATTGATTTAATTTCCGCTGCGCCTCTCCCGGGACCTCTCAGAGACGGCGCTAACTGAGGTGCCCGCTCTCCACTGGCTCTACTCTGACTCAGTGTATCAATGTCCCCAATCTGTCAGAATTGAAACGGTTTACGATCTTTACATCCTTCATCTATCTTACTTATAATATTACGACAATTTTTTTACTACATTACGTCATATGAATAAAAAAAAAGAAAAATTGAAAGTTAATCTTACTAATTATTAAAAATAGGAGAGTTTAGATAGATGGATGGATGTTTGTTAGAGTTTGTAGGCTAAACAGCTGAACGGATCTCGATGAAATTTGGTAAAGATGTAGAGCATAGTCTGGAAGAACAAATAGGCTTCTCACTTTTGTTTTTTTTAATACCACGCGGACGGAGTCGCGGGAGAAAGCTTAGTTAATATCTATATGTTACAATTGTCATCGTTATGATCTGCTTTCTAAAAATATTTTATACATTTAACAACGACAATAAAAACTCGAACGGCACGTGTTGAATTCGATGACGGCAAAACAAAAAATCGGGTGGTTTAAAAATAGATGAGCAAAGAGGACAGCGAGGAGGCTGCAGAGTGAGGTATTTAATTAAGAGGGCGCGGAGTGCGCGGCGGTGTCGCAACGCAAGCAACACCCTCCGGGGCCGGGGCGAGCGGCGCTAAGCGATTCCTTCTTTGAATTACAATATCGATAACAAACTGATTGTCTTTTGTTTTTATTTAATATAGCTATTTACTAATGCCTAGCTATTGTACAGAATAATAATAATTAGGAATCCCAGCTTAATAAAATAAGCTAAAACAATAAATTGGATACACATAATTACAACGTTGTACCAATATTAATGATGCCTTGATCAATTCTGCTAATAACGTCCTTAAGTAATTTATTTAAATACAACTTCTTTATTACAAAGTACAATACAAAATATCGAAGCATGGCCTGCGGCTAAGTATGTTTGTGGGCATCGACTTCCAGTTCCCATCTGGGGAATGGTATGTTTCTTTTCTCCAGTTTCGGTACAATAAAAGCAATTGAATTGATTAATAATGGTATTGATGGAACACGAGTCTTTTCATCAAATAAATCGCAAATTACTATTGTAAATTCAAAACGTTAAAATGAAGAAAATAACATAAATAATTAGTTTAAAGGCAAATAACTTTAAATGTTCTGCTAATTGTAAATGTTTGAGGTTATCTGAATTAGTTCCGCGCGACTTCGTCCGCCGACTTCCCGCCAAACTCGCAACTTTCCCGCCAATTAACGCGATTTCGTGAGTTTGTCTTCGTGAAACTTTCACAGAATATAGCAGAGTTTATATCCGTTTGCTTTGTACTTCTCCTGGCTTAATTCTCATTTTGATTTAGCAGTCAATAATTATTAATCGCTCTATTAAGCCCGCTACAGAAGCTCAGGTGAAACTGACAGTTTTAATTGAAGATCTAACTGATAAGTTGAAACTATGCCATGTAAGCAAAATTTTAACTGTCACTTGAACTGTACAATTTAAAATTATATAGGTAGTTAATAAAATGTTGCTTTAATTATCTAACTAATAAAGATTTGCTAAGACCCTCTCGTTACAGCTTGAACAAACATATTTGTAATATAATCCGACACTACGAGTACAATATTGGCACGTTATATGCGTCATTTCTAAGTGATGCCTTTCCCCTGCCCTCCCCCTCGCGGCGAGTGTCCGAGTGCTCGAGTGCCCGAGGCCAAAGCAACTCGCTTTTGTGTCTTTTCTCAGAAAATTCCCTCATAGAAATGTATTATCCGTACCTACGCGGTGCGCACACCACACACCCTAACTCCTCTATATCCCACATATCACTTTCATTTACTAAAGTTCCATTACTCTCGATCAATTCTATCTTCTCGAATGAAAAACATGAATCCTGAACTAATGGATATCAGTATGGCTTGTGTCTAAAAAAATATCTAAAAAGTCTGGTTAACTTTAAAATGCTAGGAACGCGCGCTAACCTTTGATTAAACTGTCGCACAACAGTTTAGTCTTGCTTCTCCAAAAGCCTATATGGAGGAGCGTAAAGTACTCAATTTTAGTTGTGTAACTGAACAGTTGAATTGGCTTTGAAACAATCGACAATCGCATAATACTAGTGCGATAGTTTAGTCAAAGTGTGCGCACGGTCTTAGCATACGAGAACTTAACGAACATAAATGATGTACCACTGACATGTTAACGTTTGTATAATGATTGGATATAAAGTTCTCGGGCTACAGTTACAGGCGTTTCTCAGAATAATTCAGCTTGAAACGAAATCTAATCCCCAGAGTTTTTGCTGCGAGTATAAGTTATAGGCACAGATTGAAAATTTAAAATTTATGATATTCAGTATTCAACTAAAACATTATTGTGACGATAAAAGGATTTCTTATAAATTTAATTTGTTCGATGATATAAAAACTTATACATGACTTAGTAATAGTAACTTACTTAAAAATCGAATTAGCGTTGCTTAAGGTTTTATTTTGTACAACATTCTGAAAATGTATTATACATAACATCAAAAAGCTTTGTGCTTTATCAATGGGCGGAAACATCTTTAAGCTTTCGGTCGGGTCTTAAGAGGTAAATATTAGTTTAGCCTCTGAGGCGAGCGTAATCCCGCCGCTAAAGGAAATGCTTTTCACATACATATAGTAGATACATACACATACTATGAACCAATATTGTTACAAGTGTTTTCGTATTTGAAAAAAATTGTTTCACCTTTCTTCAGAAAATATCACATATGTACATATATGAATTCGTACGCATTTCTTCTCCGGGCAAATGATAAATGTCACCTGACTAACTCAGCGAGCCTGCAAGTGGTATTCATATGGAAATTAACGGCTCTATAAATCACGCGGCAGACTTTTCATTTTGCCCCCGACAGCCTCATGGCTCGCGCCAATCTTTGGCGTGACTCTACAGAAACTCCCCCTACAATTACTTTTTTGTCAGTTTGCGCCCTAGACACGGCACTCCGTCATTGGAGTCAGGTGTTTGTCATTGTTATGGCTAAAAGTTTTTGCAAAGGGCAGTAGTCTAAGTAATTTGAAAGAGAGAAACTTGGCGTTATAGTGTAATAAAATCTTATTTAAATACTAATGTTCAAGTTAATCTAAAAACAACATATTAGTACCGTGATCCTTTGGTAATTGAATTTGATTGGAATTTAGAAAAAATACTGAATTTGTCCCTTCATAAATAAAACATTGGAAATGTAAAAAAGTGCGTTGGATAATCATTGAATGTTGTGGTCGGGACAGTGATTAGGGCAGGATAGGGGACACGAGAGCCATCACTCATCTCCGTCGGGATTAAATATTCCGATATTGGGGTTTTTACAGATTAAATAAATATTTTAACGACATCCGCACTGATTGGCATTAGGGACTGTGAAGGCAAGCGGTGCTCTGCTGGTTGTTATTGACAAAATATGTAATTTATGTGTGGACATTTTAAATAAAAACAGTTATGTTTTCAGAGTAAAGTGAAAAATAAAGAAATATCTGTCTGAATATCTCATGGAAGAGATAATATTACCTACGTAACTATAATTGATAACACTATTTGCGTAAATATTAATTTTCCTATCCTTTATGTATTATATTAAACGTCTCAGTTATTTCATCCATTACTGTATGAAAAAGAAATTCCTCGGGTAAATGTAATATGATTCTTAAAGCGAATGTCTCTCGATGACTAAGTTGAAAGGAAGAGCTTTAATAAAAGAATCCTCGAGACAGGTTCAATACACGTGACGTGACACGAGGATCGATAGAATACTGTCCCGAGTAATGAGAATGTTATCGAAGCGACACAACTGTACACTCAGCTTGTACACGTGTACAATACACGTTTACATACGTGTACATGTGTACATAGAGTACAACTACAGTTCCCATTAAGACAGGGGAAGGGAGCAAGCTCACCCTTGGTTTTCCATGAGTATTTACTTTGGTGTTTCCTTAAAAGTCAAGTCATTCTCAATGGAGATTTATTTAAGTCTAATTATAAATTATAGGATTTTGTGTGGATATTTTTTATTTCATCAATTTAATCTTTTCTGGGCCTCAGTTCTGCTCAAGAGAGATATGTATAATTAAAATTCATTCATGAAGAATATCAATAACAATGATCAACATAACAATTCGCTGCATTGGGTACGCAGAGAGAGTGCAAATAGATGACCGTTATTGTCTCCTGCCTGTCCCTTCCCCTCCCCCCGCCGCCACCGCCCCCAGCCCCCGGGCAGCGTCAAACAAAGCCTTCCGGTGCAGTTAATTAAGATATTTGCACGGAAACAATTCCACTCGGGTTCGAAGTTAAACTTTGTTTGCACTGAAGTCGCTACGTCCTAAGGATTCATTGTATTGTATCGAAGGGGTCGCTGCAATTTACTGCTGCAATGGGCAATAAACAAGTTTCTCTTTAGATGAAAAGGATATAATTGTAAAGTATATTTGCTAGAGCAAGCAAAACTGCCCTGCAGCGAGTAAAGTGCAAAAAGTTAATGGACGACATAATTGTCGTTTTTCCCCGCGCGCCCGACCTTTCCGTTTTTGCTGACCCTTTTTATACCACCTCACCTTCTTTGTAACATATTGCTCAGACATTAAATGTTGTCTTGCTCGTTTTATTTCAATATCACAGTCTATTCAGTGAGTACATTTTATAAACATTATTGATATCTCCTGCTACCGGGGTATGCTTTGCATTTAAATGGAAACGTCTCTTCCCCGCTGTCAGTGCCTTCGCCACTCGTTATCAACATCTAACTATTACTAATTTTCTTTATTTCTCGCTGCTTAGTATCGCACAGAGCGGGTGCGCCGTTCAAATTGCTTCCACCACCTATCTTTCTGCGTACAGACGCAGAAAGACTTATTTACAGAAATAGCAAGAATATCTTGTTAAAAAGAAATAATACGCACATTTCCAAAAATAAGAAAGCTAAGTTCGTAGAAATAAAACATATTTTATAGCCATGAAACTTGATAAAACACAGGTAGTTGCAGCTCTTTGCGTGCGCTATGGTGTTCAAAAGATGAGTTTTACTGCACAATATAAAATTCTTTTGAAAGTTAAACAGTACGAGTACAATAAGCTCTCAAAGTGAAGGCGGTGGGTTATTTTAAATTGCAAATGTAATTATTTTGGTCGAGTGCGATGGTGTGCGCTGCGACCGCGGAGCGATGCGTTTTAATTACGTTTGCAAAACTGCAAGCAGCGCCGCGCATCCGAATGAGGCTTAGCGGCTCGGGTTCGCTCCCGGCTGCGCTCTGCTCTCCCGGGGGAATATTAATCGCTCCCGGGACGTGTACAATTAAATTAATTATTATTATTCGAGCACAAATCCAGAAAGTTCATCAAGAACTTAGATGAATTTTTCATTATGATAATTTGAGGATGAATGGTTTATCTTTTGCCTTAATTATTTTTAACTTTGTTGTTTTTTTAACGTTGTTTTATAAATTCTACCATGTTGTAGACTCATGAAATTTATTCTTTGAAAAAGTATCAACTGCAAAAGTATTTTATTCTCAAATTATCTGTTAGTAAATGCTCAGTTCGTAATCATAAAGGAAATGTTTGATATTAAATTAAATTCTAGCAAATTGCTGTGTCTGGCTTAAGTGTATACGGGCGCCAACAATAATGCATGATAATTACAGCTGCACAACGAGACGACTGCACTTTCTGTGCAGTGTAACGCTAATGATGGTTTCACACGAGGGCGGAATAAGGAAGAGCAGCGCTGCTATTGTTTGAATGCACACTCAAAACACATAGTTGTGTTCTACTGTGCTCGTGTGAAACTAGCACAAACGCGAGACACCAGACAGTGAGTGAGATCTTAACGTTATGACCAATAATGTTGTATGGAGTAAACAGCTGTTATGCAAATCTAGTAGCCGTTTCTATCTTTTAAGGTATCGATTTAGATGTCTGCATTGAAGTATGTAGTTACTTTATAACTTGTTTATTTTTAAAATACTGTGTTTAATCTGTGTACTTTTTTTAAATTAAGTGATGTGTTACATTAATTTTGTAACGTTTGCATTTGAAGGTAAAACTAACTTAATGTCATTAGCGTGTCGTGTGATGCGAGCACTTCAATTGTCGTGTCAACCGCAGACCCGCGGCAACAAAACTATTCTAATTTGAAAGAATAGTTGCTCTACAGAAGATATAAAAATATAGGTATTTGACAAATGACTGTACAGTTTGTATATGTAAGTGATTTAGATTTCAACAAAGGATTTACGTTAAAATTGGCACTAGGCATTAACATAACTAAAGGGTCGATAACAGTTACCTATGTAATGTACGCTGCAGCTAGGCGTTAAACTTTAACAAGAGCAAAGGTTCTGTTGAAAAGCAATGAAAACATGTTTGAAACTTAATGGTTAAGTGTCTGCAGAGCTTTCTGGGAATACCAAAGATATACCAGCTTCTATTTTGCGGTTGTTAATTTATATGAACTTGATCTCTCTCTGTTTTTTATTTAGAATTTAGAATGGAATAAATATTATATCTTACTTTTTGTTTTGTCATCTTTGCTTTTATTTACCCACTTTTTAATGATGTGTTATAAAGTGGCGAACAATTTATTATTGAACGTGGCAAAAGGCCTCCCTCAGCACCGGGACAGGTAACACTATACGAGTATATGCCCGGTAAATAGCAAATAAAGCGGGCAATCTCACTCCGGCACTTGGCACGTACGTAACGGGTAAACTGTTCAGAAGGCACTATGTCATGTGAATTTTAAGTTATCCTTGTTACAACTTTATGTGCTTTTCCTCCTTTACGAATTCTTGTCGAAGTTTCATACATGTGTAGTTTATTGCACTAACAGAGTTCCTATTTGTGCTTCCCTATCGTTTGTATATAGATAAGCTAGATGTACCCCTAGGTATATTATATCAGAAAATAATGTAATTACACAGTGTAACTATGTTGCATTTGCTTCAAATGCAAGTTTGTTGCAAAAATATACTTTAATTTTAGTATAACGCAACACGATCATAGCTAAGTAAATGTTCGTGACTGTAACGATACCACGCGGCTTACATGGCTGCTTGGACGCCCCCCAGCCACTACCAGACACCCCCTTCAAAGCTGCAACTAACGCACGTGCAAACATGTTTACTGCACGACCATCAGACGTGCTCAGGTCGTCAAAGGACGTCACATCAAACACCTAATTCAATTCCTCTGCATTCATTGATTTTAAAAACACATTCAAATGCAATGCTTTTTATAAGTCGCTCAATACACGATTCTTTAATGTACTTGACTATCTAAAGGAATCTTTTGAGTATAAGCAGTTTGGCATCTCTAAAGTGTCACTTATTTTTGCATACCTATATACGTTACGGGTGTAATTCGAAGGAGAGAAACTTCTTTCAGCAATTAAAATAAACGTAAGTTTAAAATTCAAAATAAAATAACTGAAGTATGTAAATATGAAAAATTAATAACGTTCAGGCTGAAAACGTTGAAGTGCATTGTGCTTGTATTTGATGCAGGCAGCCGCCGCTACCGCTACCGCTAACAAGGTCGTTACAGACGCGGCGGTAGCAGCGGGCAGGGCGGCAGTCGAGTGCGGGAACTAAATTTACTTTTCATCGTACAAGTGGGCTCGAGCGGAAAGAAGTGACAGCGTACGACCAAGGAGCCGAGTGCCGCAAGATACAAGATTTTGCTTATATTCGGGGGATGTTTCAAAGTGAATAAGTATTTTAATTATTCTGTATATAGGCCTAAGGTAAGGTAAGGAATGCAATGTACCATAACTTGTTACAAAAAAATCTACAAAAATAACTCCAAAATTTTACATCGACAAGTAAAAGTTATGTCGTTTAATGTCAAAAACTATTATATATATAAAACATTTTTTTTTTGGCCATAAATAAAATACGATATAAAATCAATGTCGCTACATCTACTACCGTGGACCAAACAACATCCGTCTCGTGGCAGAGGCGGGAATGCCTCGCGTCTTATCGCAAGTTGTACCGCCGCCGCTCTACGCTCTCCTCTCCGGCCCTTGTTTGCTGTTTTCGGCCTCCTCCACATTTATAGGTTTGGAGAGCGGACACGCTCACCTTCAGTTATATTTTATCTTCCAAACTTTGTATTTTTGTGTTAAATACCGAAGTGATACATAGACATGGTGGTATTGAGGCCATTAATAAATCATTAAGCTGTTATTTAATACATATCGTGCATATGCTGAATCAAATGACTAGTCCAAATAAAGGTACATCTAGATAGATTAAGGTACAGTTGCAATTGCGTGTGAGGGAGACGAGTTAGCCGCGGACACTTGCCCTTTACCAGTCATCAAGTGTGTCTCAACGTCTGCAAATATCAGTTTCCCACGAGTTTCGCACGAGACACGCAGCGGTCAATGAACTCTCGCTTCTGCAATTTCCCAGTTTTATACCTTCACTTTTATTGACTTAGAATACATGAATAAAAAAAGTTTATGCCAGCAAATCTTACTTAGGGGCAGTACTACCAAATTCTCGTAAATTG
>DVQG01000214.1:0-17277 GCA_018231605.1 Papilio ambrax
AAACTATCGCACAACTGTATAGTTTCGCTTTGATTACTATGAACATGGGTGCGCACACTACTCGAATTTTAGTTGTACAATTAAACGGTTGAATTCGTTGCGAAACAATCGACAAACGCACAACAGTTTTGCGATTGTTTAGACAAAAGTTTGCGCGTGCTCTTATAGTTGAAGTACCTAGCACTAATGTGGTGCATGACTTTTAGCTTCCAGTTATAAAATTATTCATTTCGTATGTTAAAAAGTCTTATCCAACAATATAACTATACGTAATTAGATTAATAATAATTATGCCATTATTTGCATCGAAAACCTATTGAATAACCATCTAAGGCAAGAAATATAACTTTATTTTCTAACTAGCTTTTGCCCGCAACTCCGTCCGCGTGAAATTTAAAAATAATGAAAAAGAAATGGAAAAATATAGCGTATGTTACGCATAGATAAATTAACTTTCTAACGGTGAAAGAACTTTTATAATCGGAGCAGTAGTTTTTAAGCCTATTCATTACAATCAAACAAAGTTTTCCTTTTTATAATATTAGTATAGATTATCATATGCAATTTGAATTATTACTGCGTTTTTAAACCTAACGGATATGCAAATAAATCTCCGTTCCTTGATATAATGTAGACAAAGAATTAACGTAACTAAAAAAGATATTGCGATAATAAAAACCGTTAACAAAATGAATTTGAATTCTTATATGTTGATATTCAAGTACATTTTTGCGAAGTTTGAAATAATATTTCTCTACAGGGAATTAGGAACTAGCTTTAAATAGCCGAGTGCTAATGACAGTGTACTTGGAAAGTACGGGCCGCATCCTGCACCGACTGGCGACCGGACAAGACAAATAAATACTAACTGTAGCTTTGACATCATAAACTTGTTTATAGTAATTTTTCATAACCATTAATGTATTATTATTCTTTTATAAATTATTACATTAATCATGTAAATTTAAATTAGTAAGTTAGATGAAGCGTTTTAATAATTCGTAATTAATCAATTTTCGTAGATACTGTTAGCTAGAGTTATAAATGCCCAACTATCGCATAAGTTTACAATATAATAATAATATTTAGTATATTTAAAAAGCATAATTAACAATGTGCAGCAACTTTATTATTTTTTTAATTCTACGTCAGCTCAATTACAAATTTAGGTGAACTAATGACGCACTAGATGCATTTACAATTATAAAATCAGCATTTATTTGATTAGCAATATAAATACGCAACTCAATTAAAATGTCTGAATTAGTTTAACGTTTAATAAAGATTAACAAGGATACTAAGAGATAAATAGTAAAGGGTATGCGCGGAAAAAGAGACGAGGAAAATGAACACTTTGATATGGGATTTCCTGAGTGAATGTTTAACAATTAGATTACTGATACACTAAAGAAGGGCAATGTTTCCTTAATCTATCTACTAAAAATACTGAAAAAAGTACCTTAAAATATCCTAGAATATCTTGTGTAAATAAATAAATCCCTGTATTTTGTTAATTTTGAAAAAAATGCTATATTGCGCACCTGATAATTTACTATACGACCGTATACCGCTAATGGGAAATTCTTGTCATGTCGACAGAATGCGGGAAATAATTAATTATCTAGTAAGTAAATAACAGCTGTAAGGGTTTAATTATGTTGTGAACGGAGAATATATTTATTTCGTATTTCTTACTAACACTATAAATGCAAAAGTTTAGATGTATGGATGGATGTTTGTAGCCTAAACGGCTGAACGGATCGCATTGAAATTTGGCATAGACGTAGAGGATAGTCTGGATGAACACATAAGCTTCTCACTTTTGTTTTTTTTAATTACATGCCGAGAGTCGCGTATTTCATACTTTGAAATTGCAATCTTGACAAATTTCATATAAAGCAGTAATCTCACTAATATTAAAAATGCGAAAGTTAAGATGGATAGGTGAATTTTTGCTAGAGTTTGTAGCCTAAACTTTTGAACGGATCTTGATGATATTCAACATAGAAAATCTGGAAGAACAGACAGGCTACTTACTTTTGTTTTTTTGATTCAACGCGGACGGAATCACCGGCGAAAGCTGGTATCATTATAAGTACGCGTAATATATTACAAGGAGCTTAGTAGAAAGACAGTTATGAATCCCATTGTACGTTTTTTGTTCTATGTATTGCGTTTTTTTCCACGCGATTCTTTCAACATTCATATCTTCCAATCTTTTTAAGAAACTGTAAAAGTATTTGATTGTTATTTCATATTGCTAAACTCTTCTAACTATTTCCCTCTCATTCTTCACGAAATTGATTCATGTGATATTTCACTCACGATTAGCTAAACAAAATGTCTTCCAAACAAATAATATTGTTGTAAGTTTGATGACAAACATCGGTCAGTCAGGGTTGCGTGACAATAATTACGCCTATCGGTGTCTCGTCGGCCGCTTAATTGTAATAGCGTGCATCCAAGTCGACAGCGTTTCCTGTACACTTACACATTGTCCCACATCGTAATCATTTTATTGTGTAACGCACGTAGATTGTCGAGAAGATTCGACATGTAATAGCCACTGACGATATCGTAATACCTCATGTGAACGTTTGTCATATACAATTTCACATAAATGGATTCTAATATTAGCCATCTTGTTGGGTGGTCTGTTACGAAATATGAAGACCTTTATATAACTCATAAACATATGCAATATTTACAAAGTTACGGATACATTTTCAGTTTTAACAGGATGGGGAGTTAATAAGACTAAATGACAATCTTATAAATGCAAAAGGTTAGATGGATGTTTGTTATAGTTTATAGTTTGAACGGCTGAACGGATGTCGATGAAATTTGGCATTGATGTAGAGGATAGTCTGGAAGAACAAATAGGCTACCCACTTTTGTTTTATTTTAATTGAGTCCCAAATTGATCATAACGATTTGAACAGCATTTGGTCACATTCAATCTGCTTTTGTTTTATGTTTTGATTTTATTCCTAAAATTATAAAGGCGTAATTTAAGCATCAGATTGCGTCATAGGTGACGTTTGTTTCTTAAAACTCTGATTTCTGTCGTACATCAATCTTGTTAACGTAAGAATGCCTTCAAGGTCAACGCAGGCCATTACACGCAAAAAATATAAAACTTTTGAAATTTACTTATTCTTCTCGTTAAAACTGAGTAGCAACAGCGGTATAACGTATCATTTGAACGATCGACAGAGATTTGGTATGGCCTCTACGCGAAGTTTCAAGTTTTTTAACTATACCACTAACTATACTGTAGCTTCGATTGTACTGAAGGTAAAAATTGTGAATTCTAAATGCAATGGAAGGACTTATTGTGCGATTTTTTAGGACTTGTCATTAGAAAATTTAAAATAATTTCCGTAATTATAGAATTCACTGAGGTACGTTTGCACATCATTCATTGTCTTTAAAACATTAATGATATATAGATAATAATTTAATCCCATCTACAGATAGATACCAGTTTCACGTACAAGTTTCTTCTATCACGTACAGGGTGTTTTAACTTCTAATTACCTCTTATATTAAAATGCCATAACAGAAGACGTAGACGATAAGATCAGCTCAGCTTAATTTGTTAAGCCCAAGCAGCGCGGGCTGTTTCATATACAGAAAAGAGACGTTCAGACCATTTATTTATCAACCTTAAAATAAATTTTGGTAAGGATTTGATCTCTCACTTGCTGCAGCGAAAAGAGAAAGTCAGTTCTGTTACGATACTGTGATCATTCAATTAATAGTAGTTAATAATAAATTTACACTAGAATAGATTAATTTATCATTTGAAATGTGAACAGCCTGTACATTGTTGCCAGCTAATTTTGTATAGGCTGTAGAGGCAAGAAGTGGCCGGAGCGACTCTAAACATAGGGCTGCGGTTTGCAAGAATGCGGGGCCGCCGCCGCCAAGCCGCCGTACAACCCTCCTCTCATTTCACGTTTCTCGGAAGGGAATTTTCAATCATTCCTCAAGCTCAGACTGTCATTGGATGCAATATCGAGGGAACATTAGCCGGGGCTAGTCGCCTCTCTGATTATTGTTTCACACGAGGGTAGAACAGACAGAGCAATACAAAGTACAGTACTAAAGCACCTATTCTATCAAAGCAGAACTGTCTGTATTAGTCTATTGGAGCAGTGCGTTTAAATATTGGCTGTACTATTCTATCTTACTGTGCGGCCTTCGTGTGTAAGTTGCTTTAATGCCGGCCTAAGCAACACTTGTGGTTGGGTTGCTCGCTTCATGCGATTCAACTCAATACGCCCCGAGCACGATTCAAACTTGATCCCCGATCACGATTTATAGACGAATTGAATTATTTCATGTATTAGATAGTTTAGTTTAGTTAAATTTTTCATAATACGTAAACAACTGCGATGGATAAATTGTTTTCCAAAAATATGAAAGTTGCATTTTATCTGTGGTGAGTTAATACAATCTCACTACCACGCATTAAATAAAATCAAGGCAGAGATGAAACGTCACATTCGTGGAAGGAAACCTGAGTGGCCGGTCTCGGTCGTCCATGCACAGATTATATAATTCGGGCTAGATCAGATTAGGACTAAGGTTCACAGCGTAGACCGGGTCGCGGCACAAATATTTTAACAGGGTTGCCATGCTTCTGTTCTTAGTAATTTATTTTATTTCTTTTATTATAATAATATGCAAAGTTGAATTAGAATCGTATAAACGCGGTAAAAAGATTAATTACGAAGAACGAGGAATGATAAAATTCTTAATGAATACAAAATGTGAATACATTTTTTAATTAGACTCATAATTTAAAAAAATCTTTAACAAAGGCACTGTGTTTAGTCACGATAAACTGATTTAATTATTTTTCTGTTATTTGTTGACATATCTGGCTGTACGTCATCTTCATTACTTTTCTAAAATAAAAAAATACATCCCTGCACACTAAGAAAATAGTTGTATTCTCGTTCCGCTGTTTACTACAGTCGAGTTGTAATGTTGCCAGCAAGTAATAAATCTTGTGAGACGAGCCCGCTGCCGCGCGTGGACGGACCGGAGTATGAGGAATGACTTGATTCCAAGGGCAAGGCCAGCGCTGGAGGTCAACGAACCCTGTTCAGGGATCCCCACGCTTCTCATCGTACTATGTAGGTGATAACTGATAACTAAAACAGAAACGTTACCTCATTCTTGCTGCACGCTCTTATAAATACCATTTACTCTGTTAGATGCTACCGAATTCATAAACGAAGTAATTTATAGCCCTAATTTACATTGAATTTATAAATACTTTACACGTTTCTTTTGAATTATGATCTGTTTTAGTTGTAAACCAGTTTAGAATGAGTAAATTGCAGTTTAAAATTTTTATTAACCTCTCATCTCAATGTCTTGATTCTAAAGTGAATTATGAGAGTATGTGGCGTAAATTATACATAAGTTATTTGGCTGATGAAGCTCTTTGTTGGAACCAATTGTTAAATAGGTTTTTAAATAGGATTTCTTAGAAGTATTAAGATTAAGAACTAAGAAAATTAACTTGTATTAAATACCATAAAATACGTTTAAACACAACCATACACTGTTGCTTTAAGTATTAATAGTTACAATAGAATCTAACATAAAAATTATATCTAGTGTAAAAGGTAAGGGATCCATTTCTAGTTAATAGGGTGGACTGGTTAGAAGGTAGATTACCCTACCTCAGGTAGTGGGTAGCTAGCTACAGAGGTAGCAACGCGGAAGCCGCTGCGTTCCCACACGACGCCATTAGCGGTTCCAGGGAACGTTGCGTTGACGATGGGAACTACACCGAACTGACACGTTATTGACTGCACTCGGATATTATCTCTCTATAGGACGTACAATATACTTTTAAAATACTTTATGCTTTAACTGACCTACCATATACGGTAGTAGTAGACTGTTAATCTATACTAACATTATAAATAGGCTACAATTTTTATTTCCAGCAACAGCTAGTTAGTAATATTTAAGCAATTTCCAAGTAATTAACTCATTAAACAATTTCTAAGTGTTGTTCAGTTCTAACACTTTTAACTGAACTGAACGGTGCGACTCTTATAAAATTGTCGTTTAGTAGGTTTCTCTTTATATACACCAATGGTCTCCCTTGGTTTATAAGTGCAACAGTTAAATATTTAAAAATATACTTAGTGTTAGTCTATATTCCTTATGGTCAACTAAAACTGAACTTGTGGTATTCAACATTTGGTCTATACAGTACTTTACTAACTTATTAGCTGCTGACTTATAGTATCTATGACATGTTTAAAATATGGAAATGTTATAGTTACAATGTGTAATAGTATACGTCGATGTATTCAAACTTAGATAATAATTTGAATGTGCGCCATTACAACTGTATGCAATGGTTATTTCTGTTACATATAATTTTCGTAATGACATTCTAAATTCGAAATAACAGTATCGTTAAGTTATATTTACACTGACATTTTTTCGATTAATATTATTTTTATCACGTTTACTGCAGCAAGTAAAATCATAATTCTTCATCTGGTGCGGCGGGTCACAATGCGCCCCCAATGATATTTCCGCCAGTGCATGGCAGGTCTTTCTAGACCCACCATCACTACGATAGATTAAATTGTTATAACTTTGAGGAAACATAATGTAACACATTTTATGTAATGTAATGTATATCTGAGATAATCGTTTCGCACTAGCTTAAGTACCGCGTCAGGTCGATATCGACCTGTTACACAGTGAGCGTTTTAATAACAAGTATAGTAATACAAATGGAAAATTACATAACTGCTAGTGCAAATATACATTTTTGATAAAAGATAATTGGTCAGTTAGAAGGAAATAGGAATGTATCAAATGGTATTTTTGTACCAAGTCCAATTAAATTAATACTTAGAAATGATACGGTAGTACTAAATGCCATAAACCAGTTTTAGTTTTATCCTGGTATAACATGTTTAGTATTTTAAAGAATTCCAACATTATGTAATTTCATACCTGTACGTATGTTATGGTTAGTTATTAATTTTTTATGCTATAAGGTCGTCGGGTAAGCGGCCACCAGAATTACCCAAAATACCGATAAACTGCTGCCATAGACAAAAGAGTCGCATGCGTTGCCTACGTTTTATCGATAGAGAAGGGGACTTTAAGAAAAAGGATTCATCATTCACATCATTCATCTACTTCTCCGAGAAATCTATCAAGACATCATACAACGAGGACTATTCAAGGAGTATTTCAATTGTTTTGTATCATCATCTTTATTGGAATATTGATGTTTAAGAAATCTTTTTTCTGTAACCGATGTAAAGTACAGCTTACTTACGATTGTGTATACTCACCTTATACTCAAACTACATGTTTTGATTAAACCTTTCTTTCCTGTTTTTGTCGTATTTTTCATGTGAATACTGCTTTATTTTGTCTGTCGGTGCGGTGGAGTCATTAGAGTATCATTCGGTCACGTTTGACGGCATCCTATGAGATTATCTTTAAATATGCCACGAAATTACACAACCCGATACTTTTTTCACTACCAAAATCTTGATGATTCTCGAATGGTTTGTTAAGAAAATAAATACTAAAAATACCTTTACAACTATAAGGTTCCAGCCTTACAAGATGTTCAAAAGTTTTAATCTAGGACCATCTTTTTCCCATCCCATCCCATCCCATTTATCAGCGCCCTGGGCAAGATGTGTACGGCGCCCTTACCCGAAATTCAAAACCATACGAAATAATGCCCGGCGCCCTTGGAGGCCGGCCTACCTCGTCCTATTCTAACGCTGTTTCTACTTTAAGTTTTTTTTGTGTAAGTACACCCTGCCCATCTAATTGACCATATTGCGATGATACCGCAATCATTATTTCTATTCCCGTTTAAGCTCAATGTACTGTTTTACGGCTTACCTAAAGTAGAGTACATTATCTAAACATGAAGTGATACAAACCGCTTCGGTGTAGCCATGTTTAGGTTAAAATATTATGCACTATTACTACTTTGCGGTTGTAAGTCATAAAAGAATATGGTGCTAGTCACTTGAACCAGAATTAATGGTGTTTAACTATGTACGATCATATTTACATAAGTCTATGCTACGGGTAGAAATTTGCCAACATAGAATATTTAACTTTAACCAAAAATTGCATATGTGATTTAAGATTGAAGGTCGAATTTCGTTTTAAAAATATTTGTGTTTATTTTCACAAATAGAATGTCAGTTTCCAGCCCATTTGAAATTCGAACAAAAAAATTATTTTCACTGTATCTAATTATCGGTATCAACGGCTGTAGAACCTTCTTACACACCAATGGAAATAGAAACAATGTAAAGCAATACATCAACATTTTTCCATCCAGCTGCGCGGCGACTGTTCTCGTTTATTGTGGCTTGCTGACGTCACACACGACGCGCAAGCGCAACACCGGAATTGTTTAGTTTTACAATGATTGCAGTAGTTTACAATGCCATAAAATTGTACAACCGCAAAATGGGCTGTATTCCGGCCCACAGGAAATAAAACAGTGATGTTTTTAAAGTATTTGGCGACTGTGTGTATTTTTACAACACACTATTATGAAATAATGAGTGTTTTTATAATAAAGCGTTTTCATCACTATTATAATAAAAGATTATCTTATTCTTTTAACTGTACTGTAGATAGACAAATGACCAAAAACTGGACTTTAGTCAGTAACTAATTGGCAAAACAACTATAAAAAAAAGTAAGCAGAATCGATTTTAAACGTTACGTTGCTCTAAAATCCTAATGTTCAACAAGTTGATAATATCAAAAGGTCTTTTAAACGCGTCAAATTCTTTAATATTTTAAGCTGTTGATTCTAAGGGGATGGAGAAGGGTGGGAATGCCAACATCAAGAGGGAGCGCGGGCGCATTGCCGCAAGATGGCGTCGTTTCAAGGTTCAACGATCTTAGTGACTCAGCGCTTAGTCTCGTTGCGCCGAATTTCTGTTTCTAAGAGCGTCTTGGGTCATATAAAATACCGGTAATAAAAAAAATCCATTCCATGGTCAGGCACCGATTAAAATATTTCATAGTGAGTAAGCCGAGACTTATTAATTTTGGACGGTATATAAATTTAAATAATATTTTACACTTCAACATGTTTCTGCGAAAAGGAGTATGGATAAGTTTATTCTTTGTTTTAAAGTGGTTTGAGTTAGTAAAAATTTACAAAATGTTCGATGTTGACATACAGTAAACACCTAAAAATAGATATAGTTCTTTTAATTCACGTTTTTAACTTTAGTGCTTTTACTTACGCTTTGCTCATTAAAGTACGGCTTCGAGCGAGTAATTGATTAAGTATTAAATTCGTCGTTGATATACGGCACGTTAACGCAGGTTATGGCCGATTTACTATGACGATACTCTCGATATTACGTATACCTTCACGTAATATAGCCGTGCTCACTTCCCCACCCTGCCGCACCCCCCCCTTATTTTTCTACTTTTTAGAAGCAAGCTGACAACGGCCTGACGAATTGGCCCCGTGCCGTGACGGACTTACGCCGTCCATTCTAAAAAAGTATAAACTCTAGGAGGTACGCATTTTTATGTAACATTTAATAAACTTTAGAAAGAGTACAAATATTTAAAAAAATGTATTGATAAATTAACAGATAAAGTAATATTCTTATAAAATGATTATTAGTTAACATGTTTTAACAGATTTTGTGTAAAGCTTCATAACGTAATTATGTTGTAGCGATTGCTAATTGCATCAACGTAGTTGGCATTGTATAACATCGATTAGAGAGTTAATTTTTACTCGTACCTGTATTTGTCACGTGGACAGATAAAGGCTGATGATGAAATAAATTTGATTCATTGTGAGGTCAGTATATTTTGCATGTAGACAGTACGTGAAATATTACAAAATCGTACACAAACAATAACAATATTTGCGATATTCTTTGAAAGAGGGATTGCGACTCGTTCGGCAATACTAAGAAAATGCAACACAATGGTGGCATGAATCACGCTTTCACAAGACTACGTTGAATGGAAACGGTACAATTTGAAACCTTGCAAAATAACATTGTAACACCTACAAGAAACCGAATTGGGCCCGAATAGTGTTGAATAAGCTTATTTTTAGAACACACTTGCTGCTGCTTGCGGCTTTGTCCGCGTGAAATCAAAAAATAACAAAAAAAAAACAGCCATACCCACTGAAAAACGTAGCTATAATGGTAAAAGAATTTTTGAAATCGGCCCAGTAGTTTTTGAGATATCAATACATGACAATTTTATTACGACATTTCTTTTAATAATTAAACGATTCGATATATTTGTATGTTTTAATACACAAGACCATTTAACATTTTTTTCCACTATTAAAGCTGTGGTTTGGTTAATTTCCCAAAGCTTTTAAAAATAATTTGAAAATAACTTCGGAATTGATCCTTGGACTTTTATGACGATAACTACTAAACACTTTATTGTTATTTTAATTCTATTACAATTATAAATCAATACAATTTTATTTATTGTCGGCGATCGACAAATCTGATAGCATATTTAATATTAATTAAATATTATTTGTATGATAAACGAGGTGATGTTGGTCCGGTTTGTGATTTCAGCTCTATAATTTACAACTTTAAAACTTCTATATTTTAAAACGAACTTTAAACTAGTTGTTGATATGAGTTTTTAAGTATAATTTTTAATTTTTTCCTCTGTAATATTTTTTTTTTATTCTGACATGAAGTTCTTCCTTGTAGACTTCTTTACCTCGTCTTCAACAACGTATGGTGATAAAAAGGTAAGTAAAACATACCTTGTGGTGGAGCATCTGGTCAGTAACGATTAAACAGTGGTGCATCCTAGAACGCGTTGCCCTTGGTCTATACTCTAAACTAACGCGCTTAGGTCCTCGCAAATACTATTAAAACTACTACTAGAACCTTCTTGATGATGATCTTTTTGTTTTTTTCCTTCACTTTGATCGTAATTAAGTTACCAAAAATTGAAATCCAGATAGAAATCGCAAAACGCCGGTTTTCAAAAAATTGATCATATCGCTGTTTTTAAGTATGAAACCGGATTATTTCCTGACGCTTACTGGGCATCCGCTTTTATCATAGATCAGAGATTCTCAAACTTCATCATTAGCCGATTCCTTTAAAAAATCTACTGGTTACCGTGAATTCTCTTTTCTCAAATTTCTTCTTCAATATGTAAACCCTTTAGACTACTACTCTCAAAACCTCTAGCGCTGACGGGCTTTTCGTGAACTCAGAGGCACCTGGACCGCTTTGAGAATCACTGTCATAGATGAAAGATAACTTGCAAGTCTACTGTAATTTTGTCGACGGGAAATTATCGCACGGACGTACCTAAACCGGATCGCGAGTTTGCGAGTGGTTACGTGCACCGCTTTGCATCCGGCGACATGATAGATTACCGGGCTATCGGCCTCCACGGAACACGTAACGTGAAATCCAGACTATCTATTTACCTGTCCCTGAATAGCCGAGGGCCTTCTTTGGTTTCTGCGGCTTACTTTTGATTGCACACCATGTGTTGTGTAGTGTCTGATTACAGAATATTTTGCGTTCCATCGCAGGGACTTGTTACTGTTAACGCAATGCTAGAAACGAGATAAAACTTCCCTTCGTTTTTACATTTTGTTAGTGTTTCTTTATTCTATTAAAGGTGTATTCTGTTTACAGAATGTATACATATTATTTATATTCATGTGACTCATACGAATACAAAGAAGTCAATGACTTATTTAGATGGACATAAAATTATCTATGAACTTATGCACTTAACGCTCGTCGTTCTAAGAGTTAATAAAATTTAGACCGGGGTGGAGGCATGCTGCGGGTTCGGTCGATACCTGAACCCTCGGGGAAATCGTTCACACGCTTCCGTGTTTCATTATTCTTAAATGTTTATGGTTACTTAATAGTTCCATAGACATTTTCTTTGATTTTTATATTTAAAGTTTCACTTTCAGAAACGTTAGATTTGTACTCTTGGCATTTTAATTGCATCGAAAACCATAAAATACACCTACATTTACGTGTAAATTATTTTATTTATGTTTTGGATCCTAATGTGTTTTTGTTTTTCAATAATTTGGGTGGTCTGAATAAAAATAAACTTGTTTTTAAGTCAACGTGGCACTCATAAATAAGTGGCTTAATCTAATCAATTTTAAACTGCAAGTATAAAACAATAACTTTAATAATATCGTGAACATATTTGTAGTCGTATTTCGAAACAAGAAATCCCCCTTGATTACACAAGTTTGGGCATACTTTATGCTAGTGCTTTATAAAAACGCAGTTAAAAAATCTGGAAAGATCCGGGTCGAGCGGACGATGCGAATCTGCTTGAGGAATTTTGTGCAGTAATATTAAAATGTTTGCGACTTCTGTTTTCCGACAGTTGTTACAGTTATTGGGTAACTTGCGATTTGTAAATTTAAATTAGACAGAGATAAATAACATTTTAAGTGTCAGTTTCGATGGCCGTTACAGAGCGAGGCGTCTGATGTTATACGCATTTATTTTTTTCGAATTATGAAATGATTAGTTCCGGGAGTTTTCGATTAGTTTTCGGTTGTTACGCGAGCTGCGCGGCGCGGCGACGCGGTATCGGCGTGACTTGACGGATCGGTGCCTGGTTGTCCCTTTGTCGAAGGACAAATTAACTATAGTGATGGGCTGTTTATCCTTCGTTTCCACTGATGAAATAAATATAGAAATGTTGATCTTTTTCATAAATCTTAAATAACAATATGGTTTAATATAAGTGTTTCGTGCGCTAGAAAAGTAGCTTTTTAGTTACTAAAAACTTCTGTGCATCTTGTAATAGCCAATTTGAAATTAACTCCCGCTACAGCTCTAAAGATAAATCTTTATAACACGTTTTAGAACAAGTTTTTATATTGCAATATACGTTATAACATAATATAAACAAGTCATCAATGAATAATAAATATATCGATAAAATCACATCGAGTTAGTTTCTGAAGGCTAGTGCCCTACGGTGTACGCTACAAGATAGTGCAAACCGGTCCTTTACCCTCCGCTTTCGTCCTAGTATCACGAATAGGGCTGCCACTATATCGGTTTTGATGAATTATTTGAGTTTACTTTAAACTGCGATTATGTGAAACTTGTCCTTATATGCGATTTATTTTTTATTGTTCGTTAGTTTTCGAACTAAGACTATCTGTTATCGGTCTCCTGTTCTGTTTGAAATATTGAACATATAGTTCCTAAAGATGTTAAACATTTGCATAGGTATATTCTCGATAATATTCGCCACCTTTTCTATTTGCACTTTGATTTTAATCACGTATTACCGATAATAGGAATTCGATATTCAAATAACAAAAAACATTTTACTTAACATAAAAATTAATTCTAGCAAACTTTACGAAATTAACACCCAACCTCTAAATTGACACATATTGAAACCATTTCACACTTGTGCTCCAGAGAGCAGAGCTATTACTATAGTTGGTTAAATTATAACGGTACTTGTTGGAAATGTTAATAGTTAAAGTTTTTGTTAATATTCATAGCTATAATCTCAACTAAATCATTATTTCGAGTCGTTTCTACTTGTAGTAATGGAACAATTTATACCGATGCGGGACGACGCTCATCGTCTAAAAGAGAATAAGAAAACTTACCCTACCGTTATAGATAATTTTTCAATGAATACAAGAAAGTTAATATCATTCAAGCAATAATCATTGAGTTTTAATTGTCAATAAAGCTTAGATTACGGATATGCAGCGTGGCGGGCGGCGCTGCCCGCATCTGTCACGTGCCGCCGCCATTTGCTTTATGCGGGCGCGTTTCGTTTCACGCAGATTGTCGCGTGTTATCAACCCCTCGACGCCTTTTTAAGTACCCCCATCGCTCTACATTTTATTTCAGACCTGATTGTTTTTCATTTACCGTTAATATACATTGAAATTTGAAGCACCATTATCTTTTAATGTTTAGTCAAAGGGTTACAACTTTTGAAAAATAAAAATAATATCCTCATGTCTTCTATATTTATTGTTACTACCACGAATCTTAGAAGATGTATTTATTTAAAAGCTATAATTTTAAAAAGAACATTCCAGAATACATAATAGGCTTCCCTTTCATTGTATGAAGTAATACCAGAGGTTAAAGGAAAAAATATTGTCGCTTGTCTAGCATACGTGATAAATTAGTGGGAAGACATTAAAGAAATCATACAAAAGGAATACAAACAAAGTTTTCTTTGGCGCGTAATCGTCGCGGCATAATGAATTTTGACAAGTGACGGATGAACGCGTTTGCTTCAATGAAAAGACGTTGAAGGTTAGCCAGGTGGTATGAATACAGTGATCACTGGAGGCTTTTTTAAATTCAAGTACTACAACAACATGAATATAATTTGATAGAGTTAAATGGCAAGAAATCTCTTGAAAATTTTAAAATGTTAATGCAAAAAACTACACTTCTCTCTTACAAGCGTAAGAGATAGATTTAATTCTAGATAAAACACAGTAAGTGTATTTGAAAGTAGAAAAATGTAATCGTCTAATTTTGGTAAGACGAAAAAATTCAAGAACAATTTTGAAAAAATACAATCAATTCTATCGGTGAATTGTCTCATTGTCGGTCGGTGAACCCTTGTTTTCCACCTCGTTCCGTTTTGAAATGCCCGATTTGTTATACTGCTAATACCAAACTGAAATGGATAACATTTTACATTAGTTTTTACAAAAAATGTACATTTGGGCTTTCTGGACATACACTTTTTTGTTCCGATATATATGCTATATGTAGGACATTTCAATAAATAACTATACAACAAACGAAAAAATGATCAAGATAGGTTTGTTTGTGTGTAGAAAGCTTTACAAATTAAATTGATCATTAAAAAAAAGTTTTAGAAGATAACAAAATCTGGTAATGTCAAATTGGTGTGATTTAGGCGGGAAATGTCAAATTATTATGGCCGCGTTCAGATACGAACTGGCCGAGCAGAACATGACGAATTGTTAGCGCTCTCTAAAGCCCGTCGCGTAATTATTGTGGACAAGGCACTTTTTGCCTCTGACAAATAGTAGGAGCGTGGAATGACTCCGGAGCTTTGTGGTGCTACTAATGATACTAGTCAAGCAGCGGCCTCTAAGGACCGCTGTACACGGACACCTTCACACTATCGATGATAATTTCCAAAGATCGCCTGCAGTTACCGTTTGCCGTACACGAACCGCAGTTTGCTGACAACGATAAATAATGCTGCTTGCAGCACTATCCGTGTACAGTGGCCTCTAATATTAACTATTTCTTTTGTAAGCGACAGGGCATGGTTTTGCTTCGTTCGTGTCTTGGAGATAGGGCGTCGACCTTTTTATTTGTTACATTACTTAAGCTTTATTATAAAACGAATGAACGTCTGTGACGAGCTCTAGTTTCCACGATTTATCTGACGGCTCTCTGTTGTCAGGTTTTGTGTCAACTAACCTGCCACATTTAAAATGTTTTTTGAAAATCGACACTAACGGTTTATAGCTAACCTATAGTGTTAAAAATGTAGCTGCCTTAACTAATCTCATACATTATGTTTTATGTGGTATCATTATCATCTTCCTAATACGGTGGTAAGGATTGTGGTATTACAATGTGCCTCAGTTGACACGTTGCGCAAAAACAGAAGAATTCGTACTCAATACACCGCGTCCGATTGAATCATGCATCTTTGAATATGAGTACATTATTAACTGGAAACATTTAGTTCTCTGTAATCTGGCATGACAAAATTGCTTTCCCACTTTTCGTTGTAGTTTGTGACATAATATATCGCTATATTCATCGATTAAATTCAGAATTGAGAATCGAAACGATAAGTTTATTTGTGAAGTCATCGTTTCTAGTTTATGTGGACAATTTATATAGAGTTTTGGGTTGGTTTTTCAAGAACCATCTTTTGTAACAATAACATAAATTGTCTATGTCATTACTAACAGCAAGAAAAAGCCATTTCGGATAAAAATGAGTGCGATGCGCACAGGTTATCGCTCCGAGAGAAATTGGATTATGCAAGTAAACAAATTTCTAAAATAAAAGTCAGTAATTCAAACTGGACGGAATGCTACGACGGGCATCGAGCGTGAAATAAGGTATTCGAACGACGCTGTGGTTTTTAAATTGTAGATTAAGTTAGATAGGGCAATGGTGAAGTGCACGAGTACCTACATAGACAATGTTTACTAAAACGTGAGAGACTATTGTGGAATTTTTTTTTCGTCTATCACTCTATGATTCTGAAAAAATAAATTAAAAAACTAATTCTTAAATAACCTCTAAATTTTCTTTATAGTTTTGGTAGGTTGTATGATTTAAACCTTATTTAAAGTACTTCATTACCGATCTAAAAAAATCTATCATCAAATTGTTTACTGAGTCAATGAGAACCAATTCCGACCCCCCTCTTTGAGTATCGTGTTACGATCACTACAGATTCTCTAGCGCTGGTGGTATGAAAATATTCAAAGACCAGTTTGGAGTAATCGAATCTTTTGTTCGTCCTCACGATATAACGGATATGGGGCCTAGCAACGGCCGTTTCGCCACCTGAGCTTATTTTATAAATATCACGTTAATTTTTCCGCGAATCTCGGTCGCAACTCGACACGCCGCGTCGCCGTCGGTGGTCGCGGACGACTCGAGCACGACTCTCGTTTGATGCTGTACCCTCTCTTATTCTTATACTCTATGATTTTGATACAGTCTCCTAGTTAAATGTATCAATTATAATACTATTATTGGAATATTTTTGACAAATTTCGCTGATAATTAATAGTATCTCTTGACCAATTTTAAACTGACGAACTACACAATACGTTGGTAAGACAACAGAGTATAAAATACAATAAACAGTATAAATGCTTGTACATCTAGTGTGAATGTAAACTGATCAACATAAATTATGCTCTGTCGAGTCTGATCAATAGAGGAACGGTACTAGCGTTCTGTAGAACGCTGTGTTATTATGAAAACACACCACTCGATTACACTTCAGTTATTTATCTTAATATGATCACTATAGAACATTAAAAAATCTCCAGATGTATCTTAGCGTAAGTATTCGCTATTGGATCCCCGTAGAAAAGTTAATGTTTTTTTTTCAAGTATAGACAGGGATGCCAATATTTTAGTACAAATGTTTGATAGTGGTAACCTACATTTATATATGTGTTTACATAATATAACCGTCTCTAGTTAT
>DVQG01000215.1:0-17243 GCA_018231605.1 Papilio ambrax
GCCGTTTGCTCGTTTGCCACCTTATATTATAAAAAAAAGAAAAAAAAACTCGTTTTTCATTTCAATTCAGTAGATCCTTTCAAAGGCGTCGCCAATGATTAAGCAGGGAAGTAGCTAACAGATAGGAAGTAGTAGTTAAATATTTATATTTATTCCAAAACTTGCCTATAATACTCAGCGATAACGTAGCTTTTTAATGATGAAAGAATTTTTGAAATCGCCACAGTAGTTTTAAAGTTATTACAATACATACAAAAATAAAAATCTTACCTCTTTACATTATTAGTATAGAAGAATGATTATCAAATAAATACTGACAAGCCGTTTATATTACTTATATATCTAAGGCACCTCAATATTTCAAAATAGTTTAGATATATATCGACCCCCAACGCCCATGGATATTTTCCCAAGCTCTGTCATATTTAAGAATTGTAGGCAATTACTAAGAGCTAAAGTATGTTTTATAAACAAAATATATACTTCAAATATGGACGCGACGAACTAACGCGTTACGGGAGTAAGTGTAAAAAACTAGAGTAAATTTCTTTGTTTTCGTGTGTTCCGTTTCGCACCTTAATTAATTATGTCTTAGGGCGGGCCCGGCTGTCGTTTAGTTGTGGCACTTAGGTAATTTCCCATGTGTACAGCCTACGCCGCGCCTCTTTAACTCCACCTGTCGTTCGGTGTGATTTCTTACGACATAACCTCAAAATAAAATGCCATTTGAACTATTCAAATCCTTTTTTTATTCCAGAAGTTCTAAATTCAAATATTTCACACGAAACGTTACCACTGCAACATTTTGAGCCATCAAATAAGTTGCAAGATTTCTAGAAAAGTTTACAACATTTTGAGGTTAGGACGCTTCTTGTCAAAATGTCATTGAATATTAGACAGCTCAAGGTTCTTCATGGAATAGGAATAGACTCTACTTGTGGGTATTTCAGTAGAATTGTAAGCGAAGAAGATTGCTAATAGGTTGATAATATTGGCAATCAAAATTAAAAGCAGCAAATGCAACGTTCATTTTCATTTTCATTAACGAAAATTTTTTCATTTAATTTTTGGACACACTTAAATAGCAACTCCAATCGACATATAAAATTATATTAAAACAATTTATTAAAAACAACGAGAATCAGAATGAAGAAGTAAACAAGGAAACTGCACGAATCTTTACATGAGCCCCTTTGTTCGCACAATTATACATTTCTGAGAATGAGGTCCTTATAAAATATCCAATTAAAATTATAAAATGTAACTGGGTAGCGATACGCCGTACATGTAATGTGTTGTCTTCGTTGTACAATTGTCCAGTGTAAAATGGTCCCCCGATACTTGCGTGAACAAATGATAGACATAAGAACAATGAAGTGTTAGAGATCTGTAGTGATTGGCCGGGTAAGGACTTCAGTCGGAGGCAGATAAGAGGCTGCGCGAGCGCTGGTCACTTCCGTTGCCCGCGATAATAGCAGTACCGTACCAAGACGAGGATAAAACAAGGACAAACTGTAGATAACATTCAGTCCGTTATAAAAATATTACCTACTGTTACATTGCGTAATTTCTATTGTGCTTTGATATATTCCTTATCAATTGCAGCAATGTATAAAACTCTTATAATTCCATACTGTTTGCTTAGATGTAGAGTAGAATAGACAAAAATGTCAAACTCTAATGCCAAACAATTAACGACGTTTTAACTGACAAAGTATTTTCGAATACATAACCTTAATGAGCTATAGACCAAGGAAACAAAACAATGTTTTCGTATATGACTTAATAATATAAAAACAATGGCAGTAACGTGTGCTGTAACCACGTTGAAAAAAAAAAGATAACAGAATCGCGTGACGTTCCCGCCCAAAAGTCATGTCATTAGAGTAGTATTAAGTTTTTTAAAGGTGGCCAGTAATGAAAGAACGACGCGCCCGCTCCTTCGAGACCAGCACAAGGCGTGCCCTGTGACCTCGCATACATATCACATACTTCCAATTTGCTAACATTTCTTTATTAAAGTTATGGTCAAACTAAAAATTTTACTATTGTGCGGTTCGAAGTGTGTTTTAAAAATTCAGGCGTTTAAAAACTTTTGTACTATATTATTTTTGTAGACTAGCTGTTGCTCGCGACTTTGCTCACGTGAAATTGAAAAGTAATTAAATCCAAAATTGGCCCAGTAGTTTTTGCATGAATCAAATGCGTACAGAAAACCAAAAATACAAATCGTTTTCTTTATCTATACTAATGTTATTAAAAAAAAAGATTTTTTATTTTTGTATGTATTGAAATAACTCAAAAACTACTGGGCCAATTTTAAAAATTATTTCACCATTAAAAAACCTATAGCCTATTTTACTATCAGTGATCCATATAGGCAATATTTTTTTACGCGGACGAAGTCGCTAGCAACAGCTAGTAATATTAGTATAGATGATAAACAAAAATTAAAAGCGATATATCACAATTTTCACATTATAAATGGCGGCAAATGTGATTAAAACTGCCCCAACGAAGGGGTAATTAAAAAAACTCATGCGCCATCGAAGACAAGATAAGGTCTGCGGTCGGAAGAAAACTCCACTTTTGTAATTACCTTTTTCATTAGTTGATGGATCGCATGCGTCTAGTGAAGACGACAATAACGGTTACGTGATTAGTCAAGCTATTATGAAAGCCATATTCTTAGAACGTAAGTAGCTATACGGCTAATAGCTGTGTACAAACTCGAAGCAGTGTTTGAATAGCTCGTTGGATGAGAACCGACTTTGTTTTGTTATTCCTTAGCTTTTATAGTTTGAGGTCTATTCTGTTCTATTTGCATATTAACGTTTTTTACATTTGTTGAGATAATTAGCTTATGTGCATGACTTACGTTTTGTTTATAAAAAGTTTGATTTTTCAGATGAGTTGTCAAGCATTTTGATTAATAAATCATTAGTATAATATTGGTGATAAATATTTAAAACAAAAGGACGACACGGAGGGCGCAAAGGGAACAAAGCTTCTTCGCGATATAAGTAGGGCCGCTCCTTCGCGTGTTTTAATTATATTATTAAGGACGCTGGCCGGCGGAAGGTTCATATTTTATAATGGCTCGTATATCGCAATGATATGTAAATATTCAGCCTCGCCCTCGTCTATTAGGCTGCTTGCGTGCGTGCACCTTAACATTGGGAGGTACTCGCGCGTTAACTTGAATTTAGTACCAAGGTGTGACATTTAGGTTGCGGACGGGAGCCGATGCCGAAGTCGGCAGTCGGCAGGCGGGAGGCGGTGGAGGCGTGTGATGACAGTCTCGTTTCATTTCATAAGAATTGAATAGCGAGACGTGTAATTAGCAAGCTTTTTAGAAGGAAAACTACTCATAAGCTTCCTCGAAAGGGTCGTATTAATTACTGGAGGTGCTCGTATGAGCGCGCTCGCAATAAATGGCCGGCCACTTGGCGCCCTAGCCTCGCCGGGCCTTATTAAAAATGTTAACACGTAAATTAGACTCCCGACTCCGCAACGGTGTATTAGCCAACCAATTAAATTTTAGAGTCAGCGTATACAATATCACCACAAGGCGACTTCACACGGCGGGGACGCCCGCTGCCCGCACTGTTTAGACGACTTTAAATTATATTTTTTTTTACCTTACACTTTGATAACGTTACGAGTGTTACAAAATAAAATTGCATTTTAATTGCAAAAATTATATATCGGACTTAATATTTCCGGTGCGGGTTGGCATGGGTAAGGTTAAAAGGCATATGAAAATTGCGATGTAAGGCTGGCAACATTTCCGTTACCGACTGTGAGAGTCCTTACAGACGAGAGATTTTGTTCTCAGTTGAATTAATAAATGTTTATTAAGTGCGTAATTAAATATGAAGTAAAACGTTGGCAGACATTTAATGTGAATCGTTGATGCGGTTGGCGTTCGCGTCTCGTTGGCTGTGCCACACTATCTGTCGTCGAGTTCGTCTCCGCTCCGCCTGGCGTTGTGCTCGTCTCGTAGGTACGAGTACATTGTCGTCGTCAGTGCAGCAGAATGTTGACACAAAATGTTCGTGTGGTCGTGGCTGGTGTGTGGTGAGGCGCGCGGTGTGTCGCTGCGCGAGGGGACGCACCGCAGTCCGCATTCACATTGTACGCGGTAACTAGTCGCTCGTGTGAACGCTTAAAAAGGTTTGAGGCTCGGCTGGTCTAAGTGCACGCCCTCACGCGACTAGTTGGATGTGTAAAAAGATTAATTGGAGTGTTGCCCGTATTCTAACAATTTACGGCGCCTTCTGTGGCGGGCCGGCCGCAGACCACTTTTGCGCAACTTAATTAAGCGAAATAACTTAAGCGAGTCACCGTTGCTAATTAGAGCCATCGTCGCCGCGGCGGCTAATGCCACGAGTGACTCTTTGTTTGCAGCCCGCGTACTTCTTTGAGTTCGCGCGCCAAAAGAATTTGTCTTTGCATCGACTTTGAGTGAAGGATGTTTGTTTTGCCCCCGGAGACTTAAAAGACTCTCCTCGTTCGCGTTGAGAAATGTGGCAACGTTTGTATGTTGATACAAATTTGTTGGCACATGAAAACATCTATAAAACTTTGAGTGTGAAGTCTTGCCACCTACAGTTTTTTATTCAATTTTAAAAACATAATTTTTCTATTCGAAATTATTTTTTACGGTTTTACATTGGCTTTATAAAAAGGTGTCGCGGAAGAAAAGCTAGAAGGATTTTTTAAGGGGCAAAAGGAGCGCTCTCGACATTAGTGTTCTTGAGGCCTACATGCAAGTGGCCATTACTGCGCTTGTTCTTTTCTTACTAACCATCGACAAAGGCTGGAAACTTTTTTCATACCTGCAGTTACGATGTTAGTTTTACTTAAATATACTAGCTGTAATCAATTATGAATAGCTATACTTTGAAATCTGATTATATTCAAAAGCGTTAAACATTGATTTATTATTTCCTTGACGAATGTGTATACTAATAACTTTGTTTTCGTATATTTTAGTTATCCATTGAATGTACTTCTTATCTTTATGACAAAAGAAAAAAAGACAAAAGCGTAATGAGGCTCAATGTGTTCCGGCTTCTGTGTTGCACTTAATTAAAAAAAAAGTTTGTTCTTTTACTGGTGTAATTATCCCCGTCGTTTATCGATGATGGCTACCCGTGTTAGAACTTTTTAATCGGTTATACTTTATTGCGCACAAAATTTTTTATATGTACGAAAATTAGCCTAAACTGATATTTATTGAAATTAACGATATGAAATTTAATACAATAATCTACGAAAATTGCGAGTAAATAAGAGCAATCAAGTTAATTAAGACTATATTTAGATTGAAATGTTTATGTAAACTATTTATGTGCTGTCGCGAGGAAAACTGTTTAACAATTAACGCCCCCGCAGATTACACACTTTTTATCGATTTTATTTTAGTTGTTCAATATAAACAATCAATTCTTTCCTATTTGTAAACGAATGTCCTCTATGTAGATTTAAATAAAAAAAATAGTACACCGAAATATTCTAGTAGTAATAGTTATTCCTAATGGAAATTTAATTGAAGAAAGTTTAAAAACTTTATCCGTTTTTTTATACAGTTTTGAAAATCGATTTAATTTTAAAATGCCATTTATTATTGAAGCCCTGACCGACTTGTAATTACCCTCCGTGCGCCTCCGAAACGCCCTCGCCCTTTCAGCGCCCTTTCAGAGATGTTTATCGCGAAGGAAATGACCGCTTTCCGATGTCCATAATACCACCATTAGGGGCACAAAGCACGGACAAAGTTCAGGTAAAAAGAATCGAACGCGATGACATCTTTGACAATGTCCAAGAAAAGTTTAAATTTTAAATGGAATGGATGACATGAAAAAGTCTATCAAGCTTGATGAATCGATTACATGTTGCATTGCTTAAAAGAACATACGATTATTATTATTATTTCTAACTTAATTATGAACTGTTAGTATTCAGTTTATTGTGGCAATAATTGAAGGAAAACTTCATACAAAAAATTGAACATACAAGCAAAAATTTCAATCGCGACGTCCAACATAACAAATAACGTTATCAAAGCTTTTACAAAGCATTCCTTTTATCTAAAAGATACGACAAGCTTGAGATATAAAACATATCGATATGACTGAAGTGTTAGATACGATAAGCGTGTATTCTCCAATCAGTCGATAATTTTTCGAACGGTTAGGCCCCCTTTATTGTTATAAATTGCGTAAGTGTCGAACGTTTCAGAATAGGCCATGATAATATGTAGGTAGGCAAAGATGGGGAAGTGTGGTTATCATAGAAGCACGCGGCTTATAGCAGGTGTCTCTTATCGCACGGCTTAGATAACGCGAAAATTAGTCGAGTACAAATCAATACTGAAGGGGACTTTTCCGTTACTTGCAGTACGATGTTACCATTCTATTAAAAATTATGTAACCAAAAAGAATTATTAATTATAACTCCTTGGTTATACGTGGTTTGTACGAGGAAAAATACTATTTACTTGTTTATCAAATTAAAGACTCGACGAGCAATTTAATGTACATACCTATTATAAAATCACATGTTAGAACCACACATTTTCTTATATAATTTAATAATTATGCCTATATGTTATTCTGTTAGGGATGGCTGTAATAACTCCATTACTTTTTTCATTTTAACCTTTAGTGTAAGGTTTACATGGACATGATATACCTGTGATAGATCTTCACCGCAAAAATAAATTATTTACTTTCTTTACAAGAGAAGGGATCAAGTGGTTAGAATACCGAAGTGATTAAGGATGTCCATGGACATTCGTAATACGAGAATACGCTTTTTTAAATAACCCATATTTTACGTGTTTGTTGTTGAGATTTGAAAAGTAATTTAATATTTATATTTCCGCCCCCACTCAATAGTTTTAGGGTTGTCCCTTCCTTCGATTAAAATTAGGAAATAGTGTATTTACACCCCTTAACGAATTATTATCGAGTAATGGGATTATAGCACGGTCTGAGAAGGCGCCTTAATTGCTGTTAACGAATCGTTTAACTTCGTTTTAAAAGAATTGTCAAACGAAAAAAATACAAAAATACAAAGGAATGAAGATAGTGTAATCATTTTGTAAATTTAAATAATTAATAATCAATAATTAAGATACGTAATTACGGAATAAAAGAAGGAAACTTTTCAGTCTTTAAATAGGGTGTGCGATTTTCCTTATAACAGGAATCGCAATTGGCGGTTATTTAATGAGCTTAAATATTATACTATCTGTCTTAAAACCATTTTAATTGGACAATAAACCGCAACATCACACATTTCATTTTACATAACTTTTTGATGAATAATACATTACATATGTTAAACATTATTTAATAGAATCCAAATATTTATGAATATTATCAGCCATAGTATACATATAAAAACTATATAGTTCCCGTGGTATAGTTGGTTATTGACGTTAATTCTTTATAACTCAGATGAACATTTAAATAAATAATAAAAATCAACTCACCGGAAATTGGAGAACCATTTGACGAGCTGCGCCGTGTTGTTTTTGTTGAACTTGATGTCGGGGAAGTACATCTTGAGGACAGCAGAACTTGGATACCGTACCCAGAAGAACATCAGCTTTGCTTTCCGGAGGTGCATCGGCGTCAGTGTGGAAGAGTGCAATGGAGTTATGGATTTCATTGGTTTAATTGATGACGTAAAATACAATTTAAAAAAAAACGAGATGGATCATATAAGCAAACCGGAAGTACTTGTGTATTTCCGGTGCCATTATTAGGGTTTCTTTTGCACTTTAGTGACTAAATTTTTGAAATTGTTATTGTAATTTTGAAGTTTAACAATCATAAAAAAAAGTAATGGAACTAAAAAATAGGTGTTAAAATATTTTTATATGTTTTAATTGCCAGTAATGATAACCTGCGACCTTTTTAAAACTGCCTGTTAACTGCGATAGCCGTAAAAAAAAACTTCGATAACTCAACGAATTTACGTTTACGATTATTTAATGTTTAAAGATAAAAAGTTTAATAAGTTTAACATGGAATGAAATATAAGTTACATTAGACTATACTGAACAGACTCACTGATCTGTATAAATAGATAGGTAAATAGCTAAGAAATTACTGCATTTGTTTCATACCGCATTTAACGCGACTGTTAAGTGACAGTTAATTATCTCTATTAGTTTGCATTCTCACCGCCACCAAAAGCGACCGAAACCGCCAAAATAGCCAAAATAGACACAAGCATATCTTCTAGCCTATCCATTTATAGATGTCAGTGATTAAATGAAATTAGGTTTGTGATACAACACTATTAGCTTTAAGTTTATGGAACAATGGCCGACATATAAAGTAAGAAATGTAAAGACAGGGCGGGCAGTAGATTTAAATCTGATTATATCCCACTATTACGTGGGCTGACTCGCGAAGCACCACAACACTTAATCCGTTTGCATCTAATCTTATAAAGTACCTTAGCCGATGTCTGTCGGCATTTAGTTTTATTAATCTATCCCAGTTCTTGTAAATATTTACGTCATATTTGAAATATTTTATTTGTAAGTAAACGAATGCAAAAATGTGTTCTCTCTTCCTAATGAATTAATTTTCCTCAAGACTACAAGTCTTCCACAGTGCTAGCATGCATATGTGTGGAGTATATGTATATTGTAGAAACCGCAGCATTTGTCGGGCTTCTAGAGTCGTATAATACCATCTAGTAAGTAGGAAGCAGGTGGCGGCAGTCGTAAGGTTAAATACTATAGAAATAAGATATGCGTGGGCGTATGCCGCACCGTTTGACTTATGTGGTAACAGCATTACAACTAAGCAGGTATGTATGTTACTATTGCAACTCGAAACTAATATGTTTTCTATCTAATGAAAATATCTAAGATAATATCAAGTTAAAGTATTGAAAAGGATATAGTAGGCTGCGCTCCGTCGAAGCCGAGGTCAGTGGAGTTGCAGTCGGAGTGCGGGTCTTGGGTATCCATGTGCTGCGGGTGGTGTGGGCCGGGCAGGCTGTGGCTGAGCGCGTGATGGTGCCGTAGATAGTCGGGCGAAGCGTGCTGCGCTAACAGCGCGGGGTGCAGCAGTGCTGGTGGGTGTGGTAGTGGTGGCGAGTCCCGCTCTGGCGCTGGCGGGGACCGGGCCAGCCCACCTCCCGCTCCGAAGAAAGGCGAGTAAGGGGAGAAGACTTGGCTCTCGTGCAGCGATGGATTCGGTATCGCCACGGATGTCGGCAGCGCCATGCCCCCCGGGAACGGTCGTGGAGATGGGGATTCGGGAGATTGTCCCACGCCCTCGCCCAGGATCCGGCTGACGGTTCGAGGCGTGATCCTCGTGTCCGTGACCTTGTGCCGCTTTTTCTTAGGGACTACGACAAGGCTGAGGGCCTCGTTCTGCTCGGGATTGGGTTCGCGCTCGTAGTGTCCGTTCATGGGGCCGTACAGCGGACCCAGTTTTGGCGGCGTCTGGAACATTCCTGTGGGAGGGCGAACGTGAGCGCCGTGGCCCGGCCCGCTTGCCTCGCCGTGCAGCGGAAATGCCGCGCCTGGCGCTCGCGGGCCGTTCATCTGACTCATCAACAACTGATTGTGTGTCATAAATGGCACACCGTTTGGTGCGCCCTGGTGATGAACAGGGGTGTTACCTGACATCTGTCCCGACACTCGCTCTTGTTTCAATGTCGGCGATTTCCGCTCGATCATCCGCGTTGCTCGCATCAAGTCTTTGTTTAACTGTTCTGCCGCAGCCGCTGCCGCTTCCGATTGCTTGCCCAAGATTCGACGCTGGTGTACAAATCGCGTGACGATGGAATCGATCAACGTTGTTAGGGACGCTGAGATCTCATTTTTAAGTACTTCGGCTAGCCCTTCCAAATCTGCACCCGAGACGGGACCCACGGAGCCTGCATTACTGCGTAGAGCATCTAGTCTATCGGCGAGCTCAGAGGACATAGGTGGTTTCGGAGTCGGTCCCAGCTGCCTCTGTTGTGGAGAATGTTGAGTGGACTGCGGCCTCTGTTGCTGGCTATTCTGCTGTTGCTCCGCGACTTCTTTCATTCGAGCCTCTTGCTCTAGAAACAGCTTCTGGCCAACATTAATAGCATACATGGCTGCCGCATTGTTAAGGTGTTGGTGTGGATGTTGCGGATGCATATGCTCGTTAGGAGGCATGTGAGGTATAAGAGGTAGAGCACCGTTAAAACTGGGCGGGAGATGTGGATGTGGTACACCATGCCCATGAATCTTCGCAGACATCATTTTATTCATCACCTGAGTGAGTACGTTAGGAGCAACACTAGTTTGTATCGGGGGAGGCACTTCTTTCGCGGGCGAAGGAGGCTCCGATTTCGGCACCGGGTCTTCAGTCTGCTCTACATCACTAGACGCACCATCATTATCTACAGTCTCCGATTCATGTCCCATACGATTGCACAATTCCAAGTATTTTTCTTTCATTTCAGCTAACTGTTCTTGCATAGTCCTTAACTGTGATTTTAAAGCATTTTTTTCTACTAACTTTTGTTGTATGGGTCGCTCACCATCGTCCTCCGAATCGTCCGACACTGTGCGCGCGCTGCCGCCGTGGCTGGTTCCGTACCGCTCTGCCGCGCCGTCGTGCTGCTGCGGATGGTACAATTTCCGCTTCTTGCAACCGTTAACTTGCGGCTGCTGTGGTACGGGGCTCGAGCGCATTGTCGACACTATATTTTCAACACGGGCACGTTTCACATCGAGGGGTCGCGGCGAGGAGCGTTGCACATCACTATCGCGGTCCTCGGGCTCGGACTTGGGCGCCAGCAGAGGCTCGGGGTGCGCAAGCGGCGGCGAGGTGCGCGAGTCGCCGGCACTCTCAAGCGCGAGCAGTGCGTCGTCTAAGTCGGGGCGCGAATCGCGTGAGGCAGGTCGCTCAGGCGAGCGCTTTAATTTGGGCTCATTGTTGTTATCAGCAAGCACGTTGTTGTTGTCCGGGGATAGGCGCAGCAGTTCCTTCTTGCGACTCTGGAGGATGTCGCGCAGGACGCGGTGCGCTATGTCTCCAGCGGGCGCGTCGTCGCCAGCGTCGTCTGGACGCGGCGCTCGGCCCAGCAGCTCATTGAGCATCTCTGCCGGTGCGTATCCGGGCGCGAACAGCCCGAAGTGTTGGCGGCCGTCGAAGATGGCGCCGTAAAGTCCGCCGCTCATGTGTGCGGCGCGCGCGGGCGGTCCGTTCGTCGCGAGGGTTGAGTAAGAATTGCGCGGCTCGCCGGCGTCCACGCGCTGTCTGACGCGTTTGTGTTTCTTGAGCAGTCTATCGGAGTAGGGCGCGCGCTCGGCCTCCTCCTCCGATGACATCACTGGCACGGCGGAACGCGATTGGGCGCTCGGGCGGCGGGCAGGGCCCCGCGGCGGCGCCGGAGCGCGCGCTCTGCAACAAGAGGGGGCTGCACACCTGCCTGTGCGCGCCGGGGAGCGCGCGCGCTCCGCCAAGCCGCATCATTATGACCACATAGCAAACAAATATCAAGAAGCAACTTTCCAATTTGCATTTAATAAAATAAATTTAACACACCGATTAAATTTAATTGCTTTTTTTTCTATTAATAAAGGATTTATTTATCTTTCTTTATAAAATTATTATTTGTATGTGTATATTTGTATTGTTTTCAGATAAGATATTTAAGACACCTGATTTTTTAAATTTATTAATGGCCCATTATTATGAACAAATGTTAAGAATGCATTAATTAAGAATCTAGTGTTTGTCGTAATAACATATACTGGCATTTTTATGGACAACTAATCCTTAAACATAATAATTTAAACGAAGACAAAATCTTACAAGACATAAACCATATCAGAGAATTCTTATGAGAACAAAATACTTTCTATGTTAAATTGAACTGTAGGATAGCATAAATATTAATTATAGTAAAGATTCCTATAAGATAAATAAGAAGATCTTAAGTATGAAATAATCAGCAACGTTATCGTAGGCGGTACGTTTGAGCCAGGATGCTGGGCGTTAGGCGGCACACGGCGGGTGAATATGTGACATCAGGTAACAAAGGCGTATGTACCAACGGCATTAATTTCTTTTGGAGCGTGACTCCGTATTCAGGGAGGACAATGAGTCTAAAAATGTCAGAAATAATTCTGTGAGACACGCGGCGTGGTGCGCAACTCCATTGCTACACGACATCATATGAATTAACAACCACATGAACATACATTTTATTTCCACATTTTTATACTTTCTCATCCCTTTATGATTATGACGGAAATAGGTCAGCTTTAACAAGATTAGAAAAAATAATAAAATAGATTTCTTATTAGAATTGAAATAAAGCATATAATCGGTGCTCACTAGAGTTTCAAAGTAGTTTTAGGTATTTTAATTTCAAAGTCTCAACAATCAAAAAATAACTACAGTAAGAAATGTCATATATCTTAATCTCAAGATGTACAGTTACAAACACCTTTACTAATAGTATAATAGTTAAATGTTTTTTTTCTGAGGCACTGTTCCAGGTAACGTAACTTAGCAAGGCAATGGAGACGCGCCCGCCGTCTCTTCCAACATCCGGCCGCAATTTGCCGGCACAATGAGATGATATCAATAGCGGATGACTTCCGATGCCAGCGGAGTCACGCGCCGCTTCCTCCGCGGCTGCTGTACAAACACCTAGGTGTATGTACCCATTAAGTGGACTTAGTAGGTACCCATTAGAAGGTAAAGTCCGTCCAAAATACTTAATTTTTTTTTAAACTTGCTGTTGCTCGTGGCTTCTCCCGCGTATTATTAAAAAAATCAATAAAATACGTAGCCGATGTTACTCACTGATAAAGTAGCTTTTTAATGGTGAATAATTTTTTGAAATCGGCCAAGTTTTTTGGAGTTATTTTAATACGAGTACATACAAAATTGCAAATCTTTCCTCTTTATAATATTGGTATAGATATAAAAAATCATTGCATTAATTCCCAAAGAGAAATTATGAATTATCTCTGAAGGTCTTGGAATTCAAGATGCAAGAGAAATAAATGTTTAAAAACCTAAAGTTATTTTTCAAATCTTTGCATAATTTATCGAATGTTCTATCTACGTAAAAACATAAATTAACATTTTTATTTACCACCTGATATCCAATTTAGGTTATTTCACGTATACCAATACAGAGTATCGAATCTGACAGACAGTGTCTGACAAATAATTTAGTTGGATCATAAAAAAACACTGACGGTGGAAAGTCGTCGGGCGTTATTTAATATTAAAAATGTCATGTATTGTAATTCCACGGCTCTGGACAATTCCGATAATTACCACGTCATGAATAAGCAATGCGTTGTCAAACTGTGACCGCGGACTGCGATCGGAGAGCCCTTAGTCACTCCGACACGGTAAATTTTATTTTATTTATATCAATCCTTTAACACGATGAAAATAGACTTCAAGGTATGATTTAAAGTTACTAGACATTCATATTTAGAAAGAAAAAGCCCTATGCAAAATTATGTTCACAATTAACTACAAAAATATTGTTAATTTAAAGATTAGAAGTTATTAGAGATGAGCACGATTACGCAAGTATGTGCATAGCCAAGTTAAAAGTTTTGACAACCCTAAAATGTGGGGTTGCAGTTAAAATGTAAAACATATAGCATTAATTTTTAGTATGTTAAATCTAACGTTGGATATATAAGATAATTCTTATATTAAAAATAAAATAATATCGTATGTGTGTAAAGGGGCTCGTTGGGGGCACTAGAGGCATGCGATGCGGACACGACCTGTTGATTTCATACCGCACCGCGAGGGGCGCTAGGGGCGCGCCTCACGTTGTCGATGCCATTACCATAACGGAAACAATTATTATTGTAACGCAATTCTTAATTTTGTCCCTTACACCTGTACGTCATAACTTTGCATGATAATAAAACCTTGATATTGTTTAACTTGTTTATTTTATTGACATCAATTGATGTTTTTTTCACTGAACCTTAGGGAAGATTCTTACAATATCTAAGCTCTTAAATGTCTATCTCTGGATTTCGACTATCTTGACACATGTGTGCATATTATTATCTCTGTTTTGTCATAGAGAATGAAAGGGACAACATAATGACAACACGTATCACTGGTTACTGCAGTTCTCCGGTAATATTAGATAACAAGGAACTACAATAAAGATTAAAAGCAAAAACTTATCTCTAAGTTTGCAATATCTTAAGGAACAATAAAAAACAACGAAAACAAATTATTAGAACTTATCGATAGATCTTTTGTGTTCGCACCCTTATACACCACCAGGCGGCGTCTAATTTTTCCGGAAATATTTCCTTTCCGTCTCCAGTACGATAACACGCGAACGAGTTTCATGAAATTAAAAAAAAAACAACATTTCCCGATGTAAACCAGCACCGTGCACTTGTAACTAAGTTACTAACGGGTTTGTAACATATATTTTTTTTTGGTTTTCGAACTCAAATTATAGGTCTTTTTCGTTAGAAGTTTAAGCAAAAGGTACGGCGAATTTTATAAAAATTGTAGAGCGAAACGTTTACGTTGGTTATTTCCACAAATTAGAATTAACTTTAATATAAATTAACTTTTGTATCAAGGACGGAGTAGTTGAAATTAGGGTTATGTCGAGTTTAGTTCGTTACAGTTTGACCTAAAGGTATGGATGTACTGAGAGCTATACTTGCTACTTGAACTCGAGCTTTAGGAATTGTAATTTGAAACTGCTTCAGAACTTAGAATTATGAATTACATGAGAACAAAAAATCTAGTTTAACAGTACTAGAGACCAAAATGTGACGGGTTATAAAAGGACGAATAAGGCGCGGGAAATGATTCGTTGCTTAAAATCGTTTCAAGTCATTAGATAGTAATGGACACTAAAATGATCATTTCGTTTTCTCTCGATATATCTAAAACTAGTTCTTGCTCGCGACTTCACCTGCGTAGAATAGAAAAGTAGTACGAAATATGGCCTATACAATCCAGTAGAAACGTAGCTTTTAATGGTGTAAGAATTTATAAATCGTCCCAGTAGTTTTTCTGTTATTTCAATACATATAAAAATACAATTCTTTCCTCTTTAAACATTAGTGTAGAAGTATAAATAATTGTAGTTTGACGTAAATGTGGTCATGTACACATGTTAATCGAATTTACTTTTTATTTAAACTAAATATTATTTACTTTAAAACCAAAAGCAATGAATTTAAATAATGAGACTATAAGATAGATATCGGTAGAGCCATATGCCACAGCGGTCATTTCCTACGTGCCACCCTTCGGGGGAAGTTCGCTGTATAGGAATGCGTGGGAAATTGTTGCACCCTTTGCAATTATACAATATTATCTATTCTTTGCGTTTACAATTTAAACGGTGACTTATGGTCATTTTGACCATATGCCGGACGTGGCACGCTATGGTACCATCGTTAAGAAAGTATATTATTATTATTTTTGTAAAAAAATATATCAAACACATTAGAATAAAACTTATAGTAGTTATTTAAAAAAAATTTTCGTTGCAATTGCAATGTAATACATAATTTCCTTAATTAACTTTGCCATTTATCTATATTATGATACAAATTAGTCGTAATGCCAATTAACTTGAGGAAATTGTCATTTACTGTAGTAATTATAAAAGAATGATAGCCAATGTACGCACGTATAGTCAAACAAGGATATCTGAGCAGGTAAGATACGAGGCAATTGCAGTTAATTCTGGCTGAAAATATGTAAAACCTACGTAGTATAATACAATGATATAAAAGAAAAAAAACAAGAGAGACAGGATCTTAAATTATAAGGTCACGCTAAACTCTAAATTCCTTTAAAATTTTGATGTCAGATGTAAACGGTGCTAACGATGCAGGTAAGTTTTTATTATTAGTAATTAAGGTGTACATTTAATTCAGATGTAAAGGATTTATTTATATTGTAGTACACGATGAAGTGATTCGTGACGTCTGACAATCAAAATGGCGGACGGTGACAATCCAAGGCAAAAGAATAAAGATCCACGAGTAGGTACATGATAGGTCACCAACGTTGCGTGTGACACTAAGTACTGAATAATATTTTCATGTTATCATTTAAACATGAAAATTTAGTCGTTCTTTCTTGTATTTACTGTAGTTAAACAATAAAGATTTAGGATATGTCTCCCATTAATATAGTCTGATTCGATGTAATATACATTTTTAGATTATTTAAGGAAGGGGGCTTCTTTAGGCAGCATGTTATAAGTCTTACCCAATTGGTTGCACCCATGTGACATTCCGGGTCATAGGTATATGAAATACTAGCTGTTGACCGCGACTTCGCCCGCATGAAATTAAAAAGAGAATAAAAAACATAGCCTATGTTACTCACAGATAGATTACCTTTTAAACAGTGAAAGAATTTATAAAATTGTCCGAGTAGTGTTTGAGTTATTTCAATACGTACAAAAATACAAATCTTTTCTCTTTATAATACGAGTACTAGTATAGATTTATGTCAAATTCATCGAGTTATCTATTTTACTTCAACAAAAAGTACAGTTAAAAGCAAAATAATGTCGTATAAGATATGAAAATGTATATTTAGTACATATAAGAGGGAAACCCATAACTAGAATAAGCTTATATGCGTAATATCAGTATCATTTTTGTAACAAATTGTGTATATAATTATTTATTCAGTGTACATTAAATCGTTATTACAGATATTTAGTGTTTATCAGGGAAATATGAAGAAAATGTATATAGCCAGTAAAGGGTGAAGTCGGGGCAATCAACATGCATAAATGATGAAGCTAGCATAGCGTGCTTTCTGGGCCATTACTGTGCTTCTATGAAAAAGGACATTTCGACCTTATCGCTGGATATCACGAGAATAAAAACTGGCGATAGCATCGTCGCGGGACCGCCCAGTGATGTGTCGCTTTCTTATCGATATGATTATCGACTATCGAGACTAAAGTTTCGATAAAAAAAATCAAAAAGACTATACTTCCGTACAACCGTATCTGTTAAAATGTTCGAACAAAATTTACCTGGTCCTTGACGCTGTTATCACTATTAACAAAAATATACGTAAAAATACACGTCTATTCACAAAAAGCGCAATTTTGTCCACCGGGTCGAATTATTTTATATTTAAATCTGTTTAGTACAGATTACTACTAGTACTATTAGTATAAATGCTTCCTGCAGTAATTTATCTTATGTACGATTTCTTATAAGC
>DVQG01000216.1:0-17220 GCA_018231605.1 Papilio ambrax
GTGAGTTCTGTAACAGTTTTTATGATATACTTAGAGAAAACTATCGCACAACTTTTTAGTCTCACTTTGATTTCTATAAGCTTATGGTGGTACGCACACTAGTCGATTTTTAGATGTGCAAATAAGCAGTTGAATTGGCTGCGATATAATCGACAATCGCAGAACAGTTGTGTCATTATTTAGTCAAAGGTTAAGCATTGAAAGGCTAAGCATTTGACTTATAATCTATATGTCCTGTGTTTTAATCTCGCAATATACCGTGTTCGAATTTCATATGTGTATAACTTACCCGATGTTCCTTTGGAGGAAAACATCATGATGTCGCACATAACTGTAAAGAATTAGAAATGTATGAAGTCAACCCGCAATGCAACGTTGATTATGGCCTGATCTCCACATAGCTGAGACCATAGACAAAAATAGACTATAATTATAATTGAAGAAAAAATTAACTACATATTTTTAAATACCGATGTTATATTGATAATAATTACGTTGTTATAATCATAGAGAAGCATTTATAGAACTTCTGATGCCTTACAATTCGATTAAAAAATCCTGGCCTCTAAAACATAATGGTACATTCGAAAGATTTTTTATAAAGCAAAATAAATTAAATACGTACAAAGTGATTCCGTATGCTTGTTTGTTATAATTAACTTTTTTAGTGACGCGAGTGATTCAGTCATCTTGTACGATTTGAGAATGTTAACAGAGTTATTGTCGTCGATAGGAATTCCCAGATCACATCCGGTAATGTAGATTCTATTGAATTAAATAAAAATGCAAATGTAAATAAGACAACATGGCTAAATAATTGACAATCTTGTACTTCTCAATCTGCTCTTGTCACTACGGACGGTCGGCAGTATTCACTCTTCCATACATCTTTACTAGTTTTTATATCTGAATTCACTCCCTTAAGCTTATCCTCTTTCATACAATCCATACATACTTTCTTTTCTATCTTTGCCATCCATTCAATTTTATTATCTTATACTTATTTGTATAGAATTTTTGTTAGCATTATTATAATAGATTTCTTATTGTTTTCTTATTAATAGAAATGTAAAGCGAGGCCTTATACAATGTAATAGGCAACCGGTAGACATTGCGTGAACATCAATGACCATAATAGAATAACTTAGTAATCCAAGGATGTTCTTGAAATTAATACAAACGTTTATTTATAAGGAGTTAATTGAATTAAGTCCGCTACACACGCTCAGTTCACTCTGTTCAGATAAATCTATAGTGTGTAGGCAAAAATTTTAAGGCGCACACCTTTGACTAAATTATCGCACCTCCATATAAACGCGAGTCAAAGCGCGACCAAACAGTTGTGCAATTGTTTAGCTTAGTACGCTAGTAATATGCTTGTTAGGTGAGACGAGTGTGATAGCATTGGATGGCAGTCCTTTGATCCGCTGGCTGTACTTGCGTGCTACCACATACGTGCGCTTTATGGGCCGCAAGCTGGGTGAAGTTCTCGCCGCCATGGTCAACGGTAAGTCAGCGATAGTAATACACCCCTCACCCTCTACACCAGAAAACTCCAGGTTTGTTCTAACATAACAGAAGTATTTTAAAATCAGATGTTTATTGTAAAGAAAGACGGCAACGATCTTGACCTTGTCAATGACAATGTCAACAAGGGTCTCACGAGCAATTACATAGCGGTCAGCGCATTGACGTCAAAATAGTTGATGTTTCATAAACTGACGGCCGTTCTACCCTGGCTACCTTATCAGATATAATGAGGTATATAACAACTGACCTTACGCAGAAAACAATAATTGTGCTCGAATATGGTAGACAAAGCATTATAATGGGTCAAAAGTTAAAATTAAGAATCCACTACGTAATATATGAGATTCCGTATAAAAGATAACAGTCTGAGTTATCTATTACTTATTAATAAACTTGTAAACATAAATCAATTAAAACGTACAACTTGTAATACGCCATTAATAATAAAGCAATGAGAACAAACCTAAGATCTTTACGAGGAAGTTGGAGGTCGTAACTGGATTCCGGTATTTGTAATAATTTGTACGGAAATATTGACGTTAAAAATCTTCCACTAATTTGACATCGAGTTTCAAATTGAAACAAACATGTGGCTTTTAATTATTAGCTAACGAAATAAACACTTGATAACCTTTTCTTGTGGTTAGAAGCTCTATTTTTTTAGACGTTTTGTAATACGTTTCTTTAACGCTCATACTTAGTTTGCTTACAGGTGGCACAGACCCTGCTTCAATCCACTTAATAGGGCACAGCCTGGGCTCGCATATCAGTGGGTTTGCTGGGAAAACACTTTTCAAGCTGACGGGCCGAAAGCCCGGTCGCCTCACCGCGCTCGACCCCGCCGGACCTTGCTTCACTAACGTTGAGAAGGATCTCAGGGTCAAAGATACAGACGCGGATTATGTCGACTGCATACATTCAGATAGTGGGGTTTATGGAATGAAGGAACCTGTTGGTAAGGTTTTAAATGGTAACAGTGGTCTGACGTAATCGAAGGATAACTTTTAGTCTATTACTATTCCATCCCTCCCTTTTCTCTTATGGAAAGAATGAAAACAGAAAGTGAAGTGGACGCATAGAAATATTAACATCTTCTTTCTGTTCGTCTCTCTTCTGTCGACTAAGAGCAGGCACAACTTTGTCTAAACAAACGCAAAACTGTTGTGCGATTGTCGATTGTTTCGCGGCCATTTCAACTGTTTAGTTGCACAACTAAAAATGCACTAGAAACTAAAATACACAATATTAGCTCATAGTTTAGTCAAAGATGTGCGCGCGCTCTAAAGGCAGTCAACGTATTCACTTCGCTATGTTCACGTCGTCAAAAAATTAAAAAATAACACATTCTTTCGTACCCCATACTAGAGTAGTGTTTTTTTAGGTCACACGGACTATTTCCCCAACGGCGGGCACTCGCAGCCCGGCTGCTTGCTGCAGACGTGCAGCCACTCCCGCTCCTGGCTGTACTTCGCGGAGTCGCTGCTGGAAGTGGCCACCTTCTCCGCGAGGAGGTGTGCCAGCTGGGAACACTTTAAGAGGGACCAGTGTGATGACGAGATCAGGTTAGGAATCACAATAGACTGTAGATAAAATCAAACATCACAAAAACCGTTGCTCAGAATATAATTTCGGTGTCCCAGGTTTTGTTCCACCAAATTGTTAAGAAGTTTAGTTCCAGTATTTATTTTCTATTAGTCCGAACACCCGAAATATGCCCCATTCTATCCAATATCAATTGTTTCTAACAAAATGTAATCATTGTTGACAACTTACTTTTATGTCTGAACAAAGTCAGTTACAATAGCTTTTGCTCAACCAATACATTCGCGCGGGATTAGAAAAAAAAACATATGATTTTCCATACTAAGTTCCATATCTTTTATGAATATTCATAAAACGTTTTGAGTTGATCAAAGTGGGTCTAGAGATTGTAGGCACTTTAGTATTTCGGTTTAATTTGACGGAGGGATTGCTGCCCCACTCCCCTTACCACCCATGTGTTTTTATTAATTTGTTTGTTTTTTAGTAACATGGGTATAGACTCAAAGCCGAACACCAGGGGCAAGTTCTTCCTGCAGACGGGCTTCCTGTTCCCTTATGGGCGTGGGGACGAGGGCCTAAAGTACAGGGACCCTCCCAACCTTATCCAGGCTGTCGCTGGCTCCATACTGAAGGACGAAGATCAAGATAATGTGCATTCAACCGCCAGTATACTAAAAGACCAGGATCCGAAGAAACTACTGGAATCTGTCGCGGGTTCGTTAGACCAAGACCCTAAAAAACTACTGGAGTCTATCGCGGGTTCGTTAGACCAGGATCCGACGAAACTACTGAAGTCTGTTGCGGGTTCTTTAGACCAGGATCCGACGAAAATACTGGAGTCTGTCGCTGGATCGGTGAAAGACCATCCATCAAAGTTGCTGCATTCGGTAGCTGGTGTTTTAGAAGACCAGAATCCCTCGAAACTATTTAAGTCCTTTACGGGTTCTGTCTTCGGAGGATAACTAAATTGTTTTGTGGTTAAATGTGTTTTGTACAAAGTGAATAAAATTATTCCATGACAAAAGAATCTTCTAAAGGTTTTTTTTTTGGAAACTAATTTGTCTATAACGACTAGACCTTTTTTGTTTCGAAATTACAACACTAAGGGCTTGTCCCACCAAATTGTAAATTGTTTCATAACAATCTAACGTGTAAAATATACGATAGAAATATCGGATTTTGTTCCCTCTGACAGTGACGTCATTTATAACCTATCTAAGCCTCTATCAGCCAGTAGTGGGACAGGACCTAACTTGAGCTAGTTTATTGTATAAATAAACTTTTAAAGATTTAATAGTTCAAAAATAATAAAATAAAACGATAGGTAATAAAACAAAGCATCATTTATTGTAATATCCGTTGCTTGATGACGTCATCTCGTTAAAAATAAACAATACAAATGTTGGGGACTCTTACAAAAATAAACATCTTCAATAAATACATAAAACAAGACGGAATTTAACGATCAAAGGAAAAAAAATTATAACCATAGAGCATTTTTTCACTTATTCATGCTTAAAACCTTTATTTTTAAAGATCGTAGTAATATATTGTCACAAATGAACGTACAAACAGACAAAATTATCATCATGCAATCTATTAATAATAATAAAATGTGAAAATTATAAAAAATATACATATAAAGAAAAAAAAACATTAAAATCGAACACCGATTCAGAATCAGCTCACAAAATTGTCATTTTACAAAAACATCTAGCGTTTAAATAACAAATATTTCCTTGTTGATAGACGATTTGTGGGCTTCTGTCTACCCCGCACACATACAAAGGTACATAAAAATAAAGAATACTATTGGTACTTTGTAATTTTTTGAAATAATCTACAGGAAAAGAGCCATAATGAGCCATAAAGAGCTTATAAGAAAAAAAAACACGAAACAAATTGAATAAATGTTTGATAGGATTTTTTAAAATAAAAAAAAACTAGACTAAAAAAGCCCACAAATCAGAACATCACATATAAATCTAAATTGAAAGAATTAGAGAGAGAAATATAGCGGCGTCTCGCTCGCGTTGGAATGTCCCGTTTGAAAGTTAATAAATTACAAATCCGCAACTGTTAAATATAAATTGTGCAGTAAAACTTCAGTTTACCCTATACACCGATCAAGCTGTAACATACAAATTTACCGAGTCGTATGGAAATTCATAAATAGGTCAGTTTAAAAACGACCCGGAGCTGAAGCCACATTTGCCCACAAGACGCTTAAAATATAGCACCTAATGGTGACATAGATATATAATCTATAGATCAATAGATTGTTTAAACATCTAATCGATATTTAAAAACTTAATTTTGTAACTGAGGGAATTTACTCCAAATGCCCCGGAATTTGCCTCATTTTTATGCCCCGGAATTCGCCTCATATTTATGCCCCGTATCTATAGGTTATACATCTATTTGAAATATATTATAAATACATTAATAGCAACGTTTATTATAAATATACTTTCTTAAAATTAAAACTCACGACTTTCATTGTCGAGGGTAAAATCGGAGTTTCAGTATTGAATTGATGTGAGGAGAAAATTGTTTTTTTTTTTTTATAAATACCGGTGGTCTCGTGCGAGATGTTTTAAAGCTATAACGGACACGAACACGTTAATCGCTATGGCAACATTCCCTTTCGAAGCGGATCTTAACCTAAAATAAAAATGGCGTCATCGACGTGAACATCTATATAAATCAATTAACTCGATAATTAATTAATCATATAACGTTTTCATTAAATAATATTCGCAGTATCGCTTATAACTAGTATGAACGCCGCCATCTTGTTTTGTGTTAAAAATGGCGCGAATCTAACATTTATACACAGAGATTTATATATTACTAAATATATAAGGTACGCGTTATTGGTCGATAACATTTTTAAAGTATTTAATATAAAGTGATGTCCGGCATGTTGCCGCTATGTCGCGGCCATGTTGCGGGCGTGACGTCACGATTCAAGATGGCGGCTGTAGGGGAGTTACTGCTGCGTGCTCTGTTGCTGGATTTCTATCTTCTCCACCGTCATGTCGGGGTTCATCGCCGTCGCCTCCTGTTAAAGCACAGAATAAATAACTGTTCACTTGTGTCTTTTATTGTTTACATTCCTTAAAATTTTCAATTGAAAATGCCCAAAATTCAAATGTTTGAAACAACTATTGCCTGTCATTGGCTATACCACTACCATTGTAATTTTGTTTCGTTGCTATTGCTTTATAGTTTTTGTCCCTTTCTAGCACTACCTTTTTTTCCAATTTACTCACTTTATAATCTTAATAGCGTGAAAATATAAAGCCTATAACATATCATGAGTTTAGGGCTTTTTATTAAGGAAAGAATTTCTTTTATTGAATTATATTTGTTGCAATTTGTATGTGTATGTATGTTTGTATGTATGTATGTACGTACCTGTATGGCCTCAGCGAGCGCGCGGTCGTGGTCTATGGGGTCGCCATCCGACTGTATGGTGATCTTTTGTTCCACGCGAGTCTCCACAACGCCGTTGCGCTCCGTTTTGTACTAGAAAAGAATATTACTAAATAAAAAAACAAATTAGACAAGGGCTATAGAATACTTGTGAAGGGCGTAAACCGCCCAGGGCGACAGGTGTAGCAGCTCTGCTAATTACTCTCGCATAACATTATTAGTACCTGGTCTTAAAAAGGAATATCGCCCAGGGCACAGTAGAAAGGTCGTCCAGGGCGTTAAGAGCTAAAGACGGCGTACATTAATTTTTTTGAACCATTTATGGTTATTTTCATAAGTAGACAATATCTAAAATCTTTTCTCCCGATAGTTAAATCAAGAAATCAGTTTATACAATTACTATTTGTAGAGGTAGGGTTTACAGAGTATAGGGCACCTAGTAGTAGTAGTACTAGTAGTGTGTGACTCACAGTAATGGTCTCGACGGTGCGTGTCTTGGAGCTGATGGTCTGCGAGGAGACCACTTCCCCATCTCCCTGGCCTGCCTCCACCTCCTCAGTTATCTGCGGCCCCGTGCTCGTCTAAAAATAAACATTAATATTCAAATTGCGATAGATGGCGTTGTTATCTATTTAGATTACGATATTAAAATACATCTTTACATTTTTTAATGTGAAAAAACATCAATAAAGTGTGAAATGGCCTTTGCATTATTCCTTTACTAGCTTTTGCCTGCGACTTCGTCTGCGTGGAATTAAAAAAAACAAATTTAACTTGCCAATATGTTCTTCCAGACTATCCTCTACATCTACAACCAAATTTTATCAAAATCCGTTAAGCCATTTCTGTTACAAACTCTAACAAACATCCATCTAAACTTTCGCATTTATAGTATTAGTATGAAAGTGTGATTCCTTTCTGTTTTCAAGACAGAAGGAAAACATTATGTTTACAGATCAATCCGCAGTGCGGTGTGTCATTAACTTGGGGTAGGCTCAAAGTCTATATACCGGACATCGATTTTAGATTTTGAGTAATTTGTATGATGTGTGTATGTATTGGTATGTACCCTGGCGGCGGCGCCGTGCACCATGCTGCCGAAGGGCGCGTTGCCCATCACCGTGCTGCTGGTCGTCGTCGTGTAAGAGCCGGGCTCCTAACATAAGACATTACTTATTAATGGTTAACTTCACTCAGTATCTTCTTTTATTATGACGAACATTTAAATAAATATTGAAATTTTTACAGTAAATTTTCAACCTTCACTTTAGACTAGGTATGATATTGGTCGAGGGCTGGTTTATAAATGATTTGAATGAAAAAAAATCTTAGCTATCTTAGCTTTTTAGTTAATTTAAATGGAAACAGTCTTGCACAATTCTCATATAAATAATTAATAATAAATTATGAAATTTAAAGGATTTATATCAGAAATCAAATTTCATTTTCATTTTCATAAGAAAATCCCAATCTTTACTTCCTTTTCTCGCTAAACCTTTCACACAAGTACACTAAATATTACAAGTGTGTATTATTAATAAATAAATAACAATTTCATATACTTACTTATAACTTGAATGAATAAATAGATACATTCAAATCATACAAATACATTCTTCACAGAACTCTAACATTCCATGCAAGTGTGATGCATAACTTAAGAGTGCCATTGACAAAAATAACTTATTGACACTTTTAAGACAAACTAACTTCAGTATTAATCGGAAAATTTTAAAACTTCCATTAAAAAGTTGTTCAACCATTAAAATATTCGTCATTCGTTAGAATTATTATATAATTTAAATTTACAACTAATACTGAAGTGTAACATTCCATTCTAAAACATGCCACTAACACATCACTAGAACGTATCATTCGAATAATATAATTGTTCACTCACTTTTTCATTATGTTGCATATGATATGAATATATCATACGACCTGTTGTTTTAGTATTTATAGTTAAAATGAGTTACCATGTTTAATTAATAATATGAAGAAGGGTAAAGATCCATCTCTGTTTGGTATTAGGTAAATGTTTTCCATTATAATGATTAAAAAAGCGTTCAATTTAATTTTAATGGTTTCAATTTAATTATAATCTTTACACATTTTTTAATGGATATTTCTAGACTTCAAAGCCTTTAACTTTAAATGTTACCTACCCTCTTATTTACATTTGCCTTTCAAACAACAGAGATAAACCCTACAGCGCGTGTACTTACGGTGACGTAGTAGGTGCCCTCCCCGCCCTCCTCGAAGTCGATGGGAGTGCCCGAGTCACCGCTGCTCAGCGAACTGCCCGACCCGCGCCTACCCAGCTATGAGCGGGCACACAGATGTTATGCACAATCAAACGGGTTACATGATATGAAACAGATAGTAGAGGTATCAAATGGTTGGAAAATTAAACATAAAGGTTAAATTATAAACCCAGTGATAATGAATGGGTTCGTGCTTGTCCCATGCCGCGTAAGCACTATCAGTGCAACGGCCATGCTTAGATGAGACCTGGCGCGATGCAGGCGCAAGGGGGTACGAGGGTGCGTGTTGGATGATCGGTGTTACCTGGTCGCCGGTGGTCACCATAGTCTTGACTTGCTGCGTGAGCACGCGCTGCTCGTGTCTGGTGGCGGATGAGGTGAGCGTGTGTGCGACAGTCTTCTCTTCCATCTGCTGCGTTTTCGCCTTCGTATCGAGGTCGTGGTGCGTAGTCGCGGTGCGCGTCGTCACCGCCCGCGCGGTCACATAAGGGCTCTTTCCCTCGGGCTCTAGGCTTTCCGCCTACATTTAGAGGTTAAACTAGCATGCATTTACTATATACACGTGTGACTAGCGAACGACAAAAAACTACGTTAGCATTGACAATGAAATAAAAATAAATTAGGCCACTCAATGAATGAACAGAAAAAAAATTAAAACAACATTTAAAAAAAGGTATTAAATAGTGTGTTACCGGAGTGTATCTAGGGTGTACCTTGTTTGTGTGCGTGGAGAAGGTCACCTCGCCCGTGCCGAGGTTCTCCACTTCCTGCTCGACGTTGTGGGTGACGCCCTCCTCGTTCTTAGTCAGCAACTGCTTTGTGGTCGTCTTGACCACGACGGGAGGCGTGGGGGTCTTCTTCGACCGCTGCGAAACCGGGATCTTAGAGGAGAGGGGGGTGCTAGCCGATACGAAGCCTTGGTGCCGGATATGCTCGCTGGTGGAGTACTCGGTGAAGGTCTTGGGCTCATCGCCACGCGCGGGGCTTTCGTCTTTCCCGAACGTGCTGAACTTGTGCGTGTTGACGGTCTGTATGTCGATGTTTGCTGGCAGGTCCTGCGTTTCCTTCTCGATGGTGTAGTTGCCGCTCTTGTCCTCGAAGTGCGAGGGGTCGATTTGCGAGTAGTGCAGGATGAGTTGCCCGGTGACGGGGTCGCGCACCGCAGTGCTAGGGTCGATGTCGCCCGTGTCGGGATCAATGTCGCCGTACTCGGTCTTTATTCTGCCAGTTATCGGGTCGATTTTGCCCGATAAAGTCATCGTTTGCGTCACGGTGGTACGAGCACCTTTGAGTCTCGGATCGTCAGGGTCCACGTCGATGGTCTCTCCTGTTATTGGGTCGATAATTTGGTAGAGATAGACGGTTTTGGTTGTTATTATTCTACCGGTGGTTTCGTCTATTGTGCACTCACGCGGGTCGACTTCCTTGACGCGACCCGTCTCGTCTTTCTGTGTGATAACGTAAATCTTGACAATGATTAGCCTGCCGGTTCTCTGATCGATTTTACCCAACTTGGTATAGATTTCCCCGGTACCGGGGTCAACTTGTGATGCGGAGTAGAGAGGTTGGTTATCTTCGTCGACTTCTCCGGTGGCCGTGTAAATTTGTCCGTTAACCGGGTCGACCTTGATGAGGGTTTTGTCAATTTCGGTGGTTTTAATAATTGTTCCTGTCTTCGGGTCGAGGCGGCCATAAATAGTTATGATGTAGCCGGTGACAGGGTCAATTTGTCCGGCCGTATACAGAACCTCACCGGTCTGTGGATCTTTTGGTCCGGCGATCCAAATCTGGTTAGTTTTGGGATCGACTTTGACATTTCTAGGATCGTTGGAAACGATTTGCTTGCCGGAAACGGGATCTACTTTATTACGAATTATTCGCAAACAAATTAAACGACCGATGTCTTTGTCGGGTTTACCAGATTTGGGATTGATCTGTCCGCTTCTGAGAAGGAACTGTCCGGTGACGGGGTCTACGTTTAATTCCTTGCTTTCGAATTTACCAGTCTTAGGATCATTGTATGTCACGGTACCTTTCAATAGATCGATCTGGCCGTACTTCGTGTCGATTATGTTATTGTCCGGATTGAACTGACCTGTCGTGCTTTCGATAACGGAATGTTTTGGTTCTATTATTCCTTTCTTTGAATCGACTTTACCAACAAATGTGGTAACCTCGACTACGGGATCTATGTGTGTTCCAACGACCAATATTTGACCAAGTTTAGGATCGAGTCTTCCAGTTTTAGGATCGGCGACACCGGTGATCGTAATCTGTCCGTTATTTTCGTCAATATCTACTGGTTTAGTATCTTGAGCGCCTGACGTGTCTGTTACAAAGATGACACCATTTGAAGGATCTATAACGCCATATTTGGTCGAAATGTGGCCAGTTTCTGCGTCCACCTTTCCTTTAGTATGCTCCACTGATCCATTTTCAATATCAACTTTTCCAGTCCTGGGATCTATTGGGCCTGTTATTGTAGTTATTTCTACAACAGGATCATCTTGTTTGGCGACGCTTAATATCATTCCTAAGGTTGGGTCAGCTTTTCCAGTCTTTGGATCAACTGCACCAGATGGGATGAAAATTTGTCCAGTTTCAGGGAACACAACACCGTCTTTTGTTTTCCGCTGGCCGCTAGGATCGCTCACAACTAAATTACCGGTATTTGAATCGAGAACCCCATACTTGGTTTCGATCTGGCCATTGGGATCTAAGATACCGGTTATGTGCTCAACTTCTGCAGTACCCAGGTCCGGTTTCTTGGTTTTAGGATCTACTCTAGCAAATATAACCATAATCTTTACAATCTTTCGCTTAGGAGGAGCTGGTGGTGCGCCTGTAGGTTTAACCGGTGCTGTTTTATGAACTGGTGTCACAGATGTTACGGGCGAAGCCTTTTGTGTTTGACTACTAATGACAGGTGAAGTAGTCCTTACTGGCGATTTTAACGGTGTCTGGATAGGAGTCTGAGTGGGGATCTTTATAGGTGATACCACTTGCTTAGCCGGCGAGACGCTAACTCTTTGCGTCGGGGATGCCGCTTTAGTCAGTACATTCTGCTTATCAACAATTGCAAGTTGCTGAGCGTAAGAGGGTTCTAGTTTACCAGTGGCGGGATCTACCACTGATGTTGTCACTACAAAGTTTCCAGTCTGTGGATCAATTTCAGCCTGTTTCAATTCCTGTTTACCCGTGATAGGATCTTTGTAGAATATTTGTCCCGATCTCGGATCAATGATTCCGAAATCAGTGTGAATTTTTCCATCTTCAGCGCTAACATAGCCTTTAGAAGCTTCCACTGTGCCAGCGCCTGCGTCCACAGATTTCGTTCTTGGGTCATATTTTCCAGTAATAATTACAAGTCGTATTTCTCCTTTAGAGACTGGTTTAGTGTGTGGCACGACTTTCTTGCTAACCACGCTATATTGCTGCACTAATGTTGGATCAACTTTTCCAGTTCTCGGATCGACTACTTGACTCGTTACTAGCAGATATCCAGTCGACGGATCAACGTTAGCTTTCTTAACGTCTCGTTTACCTGTTACAGGGTCTACTAATGTTATTTCACCAGTAGCGGTATCAAGCGTTCCAAGTTCGGAAGTAATTTTACCATCGGGAGTGAGTGTTGCACTAACAGTATCGACGTATCCTTGATTCGGATCGATTTTCTTAGTTCTTGGGTCATATCTAGTGGTAATTATTACTAGATGTATTTCTCGTTGTAGAGGCTTGACATCTTTGTCAACGACACTAAGTTGCTGCGCAAGAGTTGAATCTGGTTTTCCTGTTTTTGGATCTGTAACTCCAGAGGCTAGAATTAAATGACCAGTTTTAGGATCGACAACTGCTTGTTTTACTTCAGTCTTACCCGTTTTCGGATCAACATGTTCGATTTTGCCCGACTTAGGATCAAGGACTCCTTGGTTAGAGTGAATGAGACCATCTGCGGCTATAATTCCCCTTAATGATTCAACATGACCATTAGAATTATCTAACCTTTTATTTTTCGAATCATATTTGCTAGTTATCACAACTAGCTGTACCTCCCTTCCTGGAACAGCCGCAAACTCATCTTTTGGTTTTTCAACAACACTTAGTTGTTGACCTAGATTCGGGTCTACATGTCCTGTATGTGGGTCCACAACGCCTGATGTTAGCAATAAGTTTCCAGTTTTGGGATCGACAGTTGCCTTCTTAATGTCTTGTTTCTTAGTAATAGGATCAATTAATGTCACTTGCCCTGTAACAGGATCAATAACACCAATATCCGTATAAACTTTGTCGTCGGCACCGACAGTACCCGAAATTGTGTCGACATGTGGGTTGGAAAGATCCAGTTTTTTATTCTTAAGATCATATTTAGATGTAATTATAACTAAATTGACATATCTTCCAGGTGCACGTTTTGACGCGTCCTTATCTACTACACACCATTGTTGTCCCAGAGAAGCATCAGATTTTCCGGTCTTGGGGTCTACAACTCCAGAACAAAGAATAAGATGACCCGTTTTATTGTCAACAATGGCTTGTGATACATCTGGTTTTCCAGTCTTAGGGTCTAATTGTTCGATTTTACCCGTTTTGGGATCCAACGTAACATTATTTGCATGCACTTTGCCATCGTTGGTAATAACAGCAGGTAAAGTTTGTATTTGACCGTTAGGATTTTCCAATCGTTTAGTTTTAGGCTCATATTTATTTGTGATGACAACAAGTTGCACTTCTCGGCCAGGTACTGTAGGAATCTTATCGCCATCTTTGCTGACAATAGACAACTGTTGTGCCAAACCTGCGTTGACTTTTCCTGTGTGAGGATCAACAACGCCCGATGTCAATAAAAGATTTCCTGTTTTATCATCAACAGCGGCTGTTTTTATTTCCTGTTTACGAGTTATCGGATCAACAGTTGTAATTTGTCCTGTGCTGGAATCTATCGTACCGAATTCTGAGTAAACTTTGCCATCGTCTTTAAGAACGGCAGGAACTGAGTCAACATGAGCATCCGTAAGATCTAATTTTTTATTGTTGGGGTCGTATTTCGATGTGACTATAACTAAATTCACATGTTTTTCTCTTAATGCATCTTTATCTACTACTGACCACTGTTGAGCAAGGGAAGAATCTGTCTTGCCAGTTTTAGGGTCTGCGACGCCAGTCGCAAGAATGAAATAACCAGTTTTTGGATCAGCAGCGGTTTGTTTAATCTCTTGTCTTCCTGATACCGTATCAAAATGTTCAACTTTGCCCGTTTTTGGCTCTAGAATTCCGTAATTAGAATGAACTTTGCCGTCTGAAGCGATAATAGCTCTTGAAGTATTAACATGCCCGTTGGGATTGTCCAACCTTTTATTCTTAGCGTCATATTTACTTGTTATGATTACTAATTGTGCTTCCTTACCAGGTACAACAGCGAATGTGTCCTTAGGTGTATTGACGATACTAAACTGCTGTCCTAGAGTGTTATCGACTTTTCCAGTTTTGGGGTCAACGACTCCCGACGTAAGCAATAAGTTACCCGTCTTTGAATCGACGGCTGCTTTCTTTATTTCAGGTTTGCCCGTTACAGGATCAGTAACGGTAATTTGTCCTGTGCTAGGTTCAATTACTCCGAATTCGGTATGTACTTTGTCATCATTATCCACAGTACCAGGATATGTATCGACATGGGAAGTAGCAAGGTCCAACTTCTTCTGCTTAGGGTCGTACTTGGCCGTGACAACGACTAAATTGATTCGTCTCTCCGGTACTCCTTTTCTCGCATCTTTATCGACAATACTTAACTGTTGTGCAAGTGAAGAATCAACTTTGCCCGTCTTTGGATCGATTACTCCGGAAGTCACGACAAAACTACCTGTTTTCGGATCTATCGTAGCTTGTTTTGAATCGCGTTTTCCTGTCTTGGGATCAGTGAAATGAATCTTTCCTGTATTAGGGTCCAAAATACCGAAATTCGAATGGACTTTGCTATCTTTGTCGCTGATAATACCTTGAGATATTTCAACGAACCCGTTGGGTGTGTCTAATTTCTTGTTCTTCGTGTCGTATTTGCTGGTTATTGCTACAACTTGGACGTCCTTACCAGGAACAGTAGCAAAGGTGGAAATAGGCTTATCGACAATGCTGTATTGTTGTCCTAGAGTAGTGTCTAATTGACCTGTTCGAGGGTCGATCACTCCAGAGAGAAGAAGAATATTACCAGTCTTAGGATCGACTGAAGCTTGTTTGATTTCCTGTTTACCAGTTTTGGTATCGGTTACTTGAATTTCACCAGTTCTCGGGTCTATAATACCATATTCTGAATAAATTTTCCCGTCAGATCCGCTTAACACACCTTTAATTGAGTCCACATGAGCAAATGTCGGGTCTAATTTTTTAGCTTTAATATCATATTTGCTTGTTATCACAACTAATCTTACTTCTCTGTTCGCCTTTGTTGCGTCTTTCTCAACGATACTAAACTGTTGTCCGAGTGATGAGTCTACTTTTCCGGACTTCGGATCATGAACTCCAGTCGTTACAAGTAGATTGCCCGTCTTTTGGTCTACGTATGCTTGTTTTGGATCTTGTTTGCCAGTTTTCGGGTCAACGTAATCGATTTTACCGCTTCTGGGATCGATTAGGCCATAGTTAGAATGAACAGAACCATCAGGTGCGACGACAGCTTTTGATACATCCACGTGCGCATGTGAGGGATCAAGTTTTTTATGCTTACCGTCGTATTTACTCGTTATAACAACTAAATCGACTTCTCTGCCGGGTTTACCACCTACGTTATCTTTGGACCTCTCAACGAAGCAGTACTGCTGCGCCAAAGTGGGATCGATTTTTCCTGTTTTAGGATCGATAACACCAGAAGTGAATAAAATATGGCCCGATTTAGAATCCACGTGACCATTTTTGACTTCTTGTTTGCCAGTCTTAAAATCAGTGTAGTTAACTTGACCGGACTTTGTGTTGATAAGTTCAGTGTCTGTTTGTATCTTTCCATTAGCTTTATTTAATATACCCTTATTTATAAGTACGGTCCCATTAGCATCATCTAATTTCTTATTCTTGGGATTATATCGGGCTGTAATAATAACGACTTGTATTTCATTTTCTTTCTTGACAATAGGTATCGCTGCAGCAACCGGTGTTTCATGATGAGCTCTCTCGGAGTCTAGTAATGCTAATGTAGGATCGATGAGATGTTTAGGTCCCTTCGCTTGTTCTTTCAAGGCTGCTGACTGTACATAATCAATTCCAGGTGTTTTCAATTTATTGAGATCTTCTGGAGTTTTTCGTTTCTGTGCACTCTCCACCAGATTCGTTTCTTCGCCGGGCGCATAGTTGAAAGCGAGTCCTGCTTTTCTGGTGGTCGGGCTCTGACTTTCATCGAGACTTCTTTGCTTTTCGTCAGAAATAGGTTCTTTTTCGTAGCTGAAAGCACCTTGTATGAAAGGTTTGGTACGAGTTGGACTCTTTTCTGTGTCGGTATATTCATAAGGCTTTGTAAAGCTCGGCTTGCTGTCTTTTACTGGACTCTTTTCAACTGAACTATCCAGATTGGAGCTATCAGCGGATGTATCGAGTACGGCGACTTTAGCTTTAGGTTCTTTTGATTTCTTATCTTTTTCTTTTGGCGATTTATCCTTCGATTTTGGTGATTTGTCTTTCGGTGGTTTCTCTTCTTTAGGCGACTTGTCTTTTCTGCTACCGAAAAGTCCAAAACCACCCGCCTGATGTTAAAGGATGGGAAGGGAAAAAAATGATAAAATAATCGTATAACTTAAGAGTAAAATATAAAAATTGAACTTTGCATACAGAATTTGAAAACTTATTAAGTGTGGAAGTACAAAAATGCAGTACTACCGTTGCATGCTTGTTCTAATTGCTCATCTAACATTTATATTTACAAAGACATTGTATGATACAAAAAAACTACCATTTCAGACATCACACAAAAGTACTGAGTGAACAACTTCCTTCTACCATTCCGCTTGTTGCTTCGGACAAAACTTTAAACATGAACTTTGAAATGTGAGGAGGGGGAATTTCAACTTACCTTAGATCTCTTGGGAGTTTCCACGTTGTTTGTGATACCAGGGTCACTGGTTGTGTCTGTTCCTGATAACAAGTGGAAACTATTTAACGAACATCAAAAATATAAAACATTATTGCTATAATTACGTAATAAATATTATAGTATTTTTGTAGTAGTTATTGTAATATCGTTATTTTCTTAAATTACCCTACATCTCATATATACTAGCTGTTGCTCGCGACTTTATCCGCGAGAAATTTAAAAGAAATAGTAAAAATATAGCCTATACTACACAGTGATAACATGACTTTTTAATGGTGCAAGAATTTTCGAAATCGGTGTAGTAGTTTTTGATTTATTTCAATACATACAAAAATCCAAAAACACAAATCTTTCCTCTTTATAATATTAGTATAG
>DVQG01000217.1:0-17204 GCA_018231605.1 Papilio ambrax
ATGTGTTCTTCTAGACTATGCTCTAGGTCTATGCCAAATTTCATCCAGATCAGTTCAGGCATTAAGGCTACAAACACAAACAAACATTCAACCATCCATCTGAACTTTCGCATTTATAATTATTAGTAAGATTTCCAAGCATCATATTTTTGAGAGCTTTGTTTAATTTATCACGGAAAGTCACCATATTAGTTTTTGTATAAAAAATGTTTTTGAATTAAATTTTGTTCGACGTTTGGAGTAAATGAGGCAAAAAAAGTGATTTCATAAAAACATTCTGATTGAGGGCCCGTGGATTCGATGTCCGAAACCAGGGGGGGGGGGAGACGCATGGCTGCGTCCGGCCCGCCTCGGGCCAAATATAAAAATCATCCATATGGACAAAATAAAATTGCATCCCAAATAACCCGGTGCTCATCGGCCGAAAATCTATTAGCAATAAATATGAAGTTTTCCGATTTAACAGGATTTAAAACGTCACTGAAGCACAAGAGAACTCCAATAAAACCTCCAACTTATTATGACTTTTCTACTTTATTACTCAGTAGTTATATTGACTTTTAGATTCCTTTAAAATTTATCTCAATTACTAAAAGGTCTAAGGTCAAATTTACATTATTCATATTTAGTTGAAGTTAAAAATTCTAACTATTTATTTGATGAAATTCATATTTTCTTTTCCTAGTCTCTTCTTAGTTTAAGGTTGTTTGTTTCCGTTATTATTCATATATAAATTACGTATTACCTGAGGCGTTGAAACGGCTATTATCTGAGTGAGTAATTGAAAGGCTGATCCTACACCTGCCCTTCTAACTTCTAAATGTCTATGGCAGATGTTACCAGTGCATATTACGAAGCTTTATAATAATAACTTTTATTTCAAGCGTACATTCAGTTCATAACTTGTTAGTAAGTTTCTTAAATTATGTTAGTGACAAAACGGAAATATACACATTTTTTTTTGACTATAGAGAAATGGATTAGACAAAGAGCTAATGTAGTATCAAATTCTACTCTGTTTCAGGGGCAAAAATAGCGCACATCTTGTTGAAATTTGTGAAAAATGTAAAATCTTCATGATCGCTGACTTAAAAATATACGCAGGTACTCAAAACGATGACTTAAACCAGAAAGTTTACATTTTTATTATTTGAGAAAGGGAATGCGTGGGTGCGATTGACGAGTCCTGTCTCTTAAAAGTGAAAGTTACTTATACCACTGTTATTGTATTAAGTTGTGACATTCTGTTAATGTTTATGCTAATTCAGTGATAATTATTTGCATGTATTTTCTCATTCATTTAAAGTTTCGCTCGATATTTCTATTGGGTGTATGTTTGGATAAATTTTAATGTAAGCTTTAGTTTACTTCGTGTGTTGTTTAGTTAATTGTATCGAGAGTTATGTGACAATTCCATTGTAATTTTCCGTATGAAGTAAACGGTGAAAACGATTTTGATGAGTATTTGTCATTCCATTTTTTCCTGAATGTCTTAAAAACAATAGGTTTAGGATAAAAACAAACAACTGAATTGATAATTTTTCTTTTTAATTTCCATATTTTCTTCTACGATACAAGGCACACACACAATTTTAAGTAAATTAATAATAATTATCATAGAAATAATAAATAATAAACGCTCGCCTTATGAATTGCTTACTATAAAACAAATTCATGTATATACTGAAGCCTCGACATCTAATTGATAAAGGAATCGCGACAACTCGTCGTTTGCCCTCTGCCGGGTGAACCACTGGCAGATGACATTACATTTTCAACCTTACCTCAATATAGAATTGAAATCAAATTTAAACGGTCACATTCATTCCCTTTATACAACCACACATGTTCAGCTAAACATTTATAGTAACAACTAAGTTTTACTCATTACTTCTTATTACCCATTATAGATAAAATGTAGTATGAAATTAATTGTATAAAGCGATCGTTTAGATCGGCGCTTGACTATTGCTGTTTTTTAATTTCAATATTTTCAATTATTTTACTAAAGCTTCAATAGACTTTGCTCAGGCATTTTGGATATGTGTGTATTCTTCAAAAGTATATATCGATAGCCAAGCGCCAATTTTACGTCCCATACAATGTCTAAATCTTACACTATTAAAGACGCATTAAAGTCCTCTTGTAAACTAAGCATCGATATAAATAACGCTATCATTTATATATTTAAAAACTACTGCACTTATTGTTACAACTACCCAGAGATGTACACTGGATTATGGATATGAGATGCAGATAGCGCGCACACAAGACCTCGGGTACACCGAGGTTCTGCACCGCAATAACCCGCAACTGTCTCCTCAGTATTCAGTCAATAACATTTTGTAAAAATTAATCGATTCGAATCGCTTAAACTATCGTACTTTTATGCTTTTATTGTATCACTAGTCTTAGTTACATCTAATCATTGCACTAAAGTTGAATAAATTACACAATATTGTTGATCACATGCTCCAACTGAACTTTAATTTTTCTTTAAAAACTAAGCTAAGTGATCAAAATGTACAGGATTATGTTATACTTAGTGACGACATTGTTCTAAAGCTCTCGTAGTCAAAGAAACAAATGTAGAAAATCTCAATTCAAGCTTCGATTGGACTAGCGAATAAAGGTGTATTGATCGTATCGTAACCAGTCTTAGATCAATTCCAACAGTTGTTTCCATTTAGAGAATCGATTTATTACTCTGATATCTATTATATTTTTATAAAGTACAAATAGAAACGTAAACTTGTCGCCTCTTAATATAGAAAATGTAAATAAAGACGGATACTTATACATAAATATGGCATTTAACAATAATTTTAAAGGTACAATTCATAAATGAATAAATGTTGACGAATAAATAACTCGAATCGTCGATAAAACGGTTATCCTAGAAAATATAAAGAAATATTTACAAATTTTGCTATGGAAGAAAAAAAATCCTTAGACTTCGCATCAACACAATCTACGTGCTTAGTACGTTATAACAGTATTTACAATTAATCTCAGTTAAAAGTACAACTTTATCGAGATCTGATATATAGAATTTACGCGCTAAACTAAATGATGAAAACTTTAATGTACACGAAAGTTCCGAAGTTAAATCTGAGCCGGCGCGGCTACTGAAAGATTTACTTCTCGAGAATTTGAAGAATCGTCTACAGCGTTTGCACTCGCTTAAATATTTGATTTTTCTCTAAACTCTGGCTTGACACTGATGATTGGTTTTCTAGAGTCGTCAGTACACTTGTCGTCACAGTGCATGTCGGGGAGGTCGGCCCCGTGACCCGTCAGCTAAGTGGCCGAGCTGAAGAGCACCGAGTTCTTGTAGTAGCTGGCGCGCTCCGACAGGGGGCTCTTCACGTCGCGCTCCATGGCCTGCTGCCGCGATTTGCGCTCCATCTCCAACTCTTGCGCCAAAGATTCTGTTCAACAAATAAATTATGTTATTAATTATTTTAATTTTACCCTTAACTTGAGAACTTGAGAGGAGGTCAAAGAATCAACAAAGAATAATCTCATCAGTAGTTTGAGTGAGTACGCCGTAGTTGACATTGATTACATAGTTTAGACACAATAAATTAGTACTAAATTGGCTTATAAATTATAATCGATAAATATATCATAGGTGCTAGCTACTTTTTAATTATCTAGCCTTAGTAGTCTTAATACTGAGCTGCCGCAAATAAGCGCCGCTGATGTACGAGTGTCGAAAAATTTCATTAGTATTTTGGCAAAAGCTGGCTAACATCAAACGAACATCGCATCCGTATGACACTTCGTAATATTCGTTCCCTTTGCTAACGTACGCTTAACAATGTTAGCGCTTATTAGATTTTACAGTCAAAAGTCTGTCATTAAAATTTTGGAACTTTTAACAATCCCCTTTTTCGCGTTTGCCCTTGATTTTAAAAATTAACTACGGACTAAGCTTTCAAACACTAACTTTATAAATGATAGATTTTTAAGAATTTTAAACCGTTAATCACGTGATCAATATAGTTTTATACCCGGATTAATGTTTGTATCTAAAATGTCCCAAACTTTAAACTTCAATCCACTAACGTAATTAGTTCACGGCACTCTGATATAAATGTGTGACCATAACATAAATATGTCTGTACCATTTTTTACACAATTAAGTGTTTATTGTTTTTTTTTCGTTGAAATAGAATATCCATCGCTAGAAAAATAAACATTACAATATAACATCAATCCCAGACGCAATAAGTGTACGCGTGGAGGAGAATTTCTAATAGCATTTTGCGAAAATTGACAAAGTTCGTGAAGAGGCAGGAGTAGATGAGGTAAGGCAATTGTCTCCGAAAACGTCTTCGTTTTACGAAATATGCTTATTCAATTTCATGCAACGCTTGCCGCCTCTTGCAATTTACGAGATATAAAAGAAATCGGAATCGCGATTTTTGCTTACTTTTATGGAACATTTTCTCAACGAGGAATTCAATTTAGTCCTCGTGATATTCCTTTTGTAATTTATGCTGTAACTGTTGAGATTTATAAATACACTATGTAAGATACTTACCTACTTAAATAGTTTACGTCTTTCATTTCTACTACAAGAATACTTAAAAGGTAAATTATTTCGTTAAAGAGCATGTGATTCTTTAGCAAAAAATAACTGATAATATCACAAAGCACACATTTAATTTAATCATTATATTTGATGTATATTCTAGAAAATCAGATAAGTTAGAAGTTCTTTGGCATTTTAAAAATAGAAGTATTTTTCAATTGATATCTACAACCCCTTGAAATGATTAGAAGTAAACAAATAGAAGGAAGATCAGGAGGATTTGTCTTAAAAACATTCGTCAGTTAAAAAAACTCAATTATAATCCGATTTGTTTCGGCGGAGACTGGCTCCGGGGCATCACACTCGCAAGTGTCGTAGCCGAGGGTTGTGCCGAAACAGAAACCTATTATGCCGGGCGAGATTATACGCCTAGGGCGTCACAATTAAATATTATACACTTAAAAGCTTCGGCCTTTGCCGTTTCACTTCGCTGCCACCCCTAAATGTCCCATTAGGTTTGTTTGAATACGTAATATTTTTGCATTTGCCGCTCCTAAAACAGAATTGCCGGTTCCTTTGAGAGCTATAATCTATTTGTTCTTTGAAATAACTGTAATGGTTGAGCGCTTTGCTTAAATAAAAAGTTAGCCTTTGTGTTGTCTCCTCCTTTCTTTAACATCGAAAAATTACCAATTACTGAATCATGCACACAGTTATTTAATATTTAATCATGTACACAATTCTGTAAATAATTCTCATTTATCGACATATCTTAATTATAGAAAATAGACAATTATCTTTTGACGAACTACAAAATAATGCTGATGGAAGAACTATTTTAAATTAAGTGATCTAAAATTTCAAACTAAGTTCATAAACAGAATGAAAAAGATGTATAAGAGATTGTCCGGAGTGACATTCCCAAAGTGACAATGCCCCGCACAAACAAAACTTGCAGAGGTATTCAGCAGATCATACCGTCGATTAGTTTCTGGAGAAACGAATCGATTTTATAATTAAATAGAGGAACCGAGCAAGAAATTACACTTTCGTTATTGATGCGCCTCCGGAGACAAATTGTTTCTCTTCGTCCACACAAAAAGTAAGCGCGATCCGATCGCGGGGCTTTTTATTTTACACATTTATAATGTCATTGATCCGATACGAATTGTTCTTTGTTCGTAAACTTATAACATTTTGAAAGGCAACACCTCCGGCGGTATAATTGAGGAGGCGGTCTCATTATTTTTTAAAAAGTATTACGCAACGGACACCTCTGTTAATTTTCAGCATCCAATTAATAACAGCCGGAAAAAATTCTGGCAAAAAATTCTTTAGACGGATATTTGAGATGGTTGAGAACAAAGGGGTCGTTAAGTAGGTGGCGGGCGTTATCGGTGATGAAGAGCGAATGCCTACGATCACACGAACAGTTGTAAATACAGAGCAAGGCGGAGGACCGGCCGCTGCCACCGACCGTGTCCGATCACATTGATTGAATTGATTTCCTATTACAGAATATCTCTTCAGATTTTTTTTAAAGATTCAATTTCTTCGTGACGACGATAAGGTTCATTTAAAATGCTTTACTCTTTCAGTCAAAACAACATTAAACAAGTTTTTGTATCGATACACAAAACTCATCCTTGTGCGCGACTGCGTATAAAAAACAAAGTTATTGCTTGCGTTTCTTTAATTACATTTTTAGGTGTCGATAGTACGTGAGCAATGGATGTGTAAGCACGCGAGGAATGTGGGTCGGCAGCGAGTGCAGAGAGCAATCGCTCGGTACTCGCCGCAGCTATGTCTTCGGCATCAACAAAAAGTTAATATCGTCAAAGGCTTCGCGCACCTGCGGTACAATTTTTATTTCCATTCATTTTACAAGCGCACCTAAAAAGTGGCCGGGCGAAGTTTCCTCTTTATTAATTTTTCAACTTTATATTACTTAACATCGGTTGGTTTATTCGTTTCAACCGCGGGGCCGGAATACATTTTGACATCCGCCCGCTTCTGTCATTAAAAAGATGTATTCATTTTTTCAAATAAGATTTTTAGACTTTTCTTAATTTTTTTTGTCATATTTGTATCAGTTATGATGTTCATTGCAACAACTTTGATAAACATGTAATAATCAAGATAAGTACTGAAAGGTTATTCCAGTGCAAATTCAATTTATCCAATGACAAAACAACTTGAAATTATTTTTCTACTTACTTCATAAAAAATAAATTGCAGCTACCATCGACAACCATCATTCAGTTTTATTTCCTTTTAACAGGTTGTTTGTCAAGAAAATACATTGTGATTGAATTTATTGTTTTTGTTTTAATTTTTACGCTGCTCTACATTTGAATCTATTGCAAAAAGTTAGAAAATAACAATAGTACGAGTATAACTAATCTGTACGCATTTTGCTTTTATGCTGTTACAAGCTATTCATCTTCTTTGATAACTTATTTTATCATTTCCACTAACTGTATACTTTTTTAATAAAGCTATAGAAATAATGTAGAGACTGTTATGTCTTGTGATGTAACTTTTTGAGATCTAATAACAAAGAAACCTATTAAAATCCATGGAATAAAATACTAGTTATAAAGTTTTTTTTAATGTATCTGATTGCATTGATTTGTAGAGTTCGAAGTAGGGTAGTGGCGTGCTCGCGTGTGGTAGACACTTGGGGCCGGGTAACACTTAAATTAGTTGCAATTTCTGTTTGCGAAGTGCTCCGCCGGTGAAAGCCACTCGTCAGTTAAATGCAGGAAACGTTGGGGGCTATCAATGCTGACGTACCTGTGGCTTTTATTGTTATTATTTAAGGTAATTCCAAATATGCCTAGAACAATATTTCGTGAAAAATTTTAGGATCTGAGGAGAAAAGATACGAAATACGTAACAAATTAAAATTTAATAATGTCAAACTCTTCTAAAGACTTTAGTGACTTCAATTAGAAGTCTGTAGAAAGAGGTATGCAACATTTCGCATCCATCAAACCGGACGTATTCGGGTTTGCCGGTACACAATACTATTTCAAACTCCGGAGGCCAGTGCATTTTTAATGAAATTTCTAGGCTTTCCACAAAGCGGATATGAATGAAAAAACTACGTCCGATACCGAACACGTGGCTGAGATGAATCTTTTTTATATCGTCGCTCGGAGCGCGGAACTCGCAGCTCATAGTGCACCGCATGGCAGGTATTTTTTGCTGTTGCTTTAAGTTTTTAATAATGCAGGCTTAATAGTATTCTGTTATGATGTTTTTTGGACAAGTACAAAATGTTTAAGGTAGTGTTAATTGTCCAGAGTTTGATGTTTATTAAGTGAATTTAAAATAAAATATTATCTCATATTGATCTTCAATATCAATAATAAAATTCGATTTAAAACTCTCCCCCACCCCAAAATAAAATAACAACAAAACCGGAGAATGCTCATATCGTTCATTTTATGCTTTTAAATACTTGACATTCCCGATCCGATATGGTATGTAATATGACGAGTATAAATTTCACATTTCTATTTTGTCCTTATTTTTTCTAACGGAGGGTCTGATACATTCTTTATTATTGCAATTTTATTTGATGTTGTGCTCTCAATAAATGCACAACATGAATTATGATTGAAAGTTTGCTTAGGAGTAAAATTGCAAAAGTTCTACAGTAATCGAACCTACAGCTTTTTTTTTTTTTTTGTGACTGATATGTCACTGTTTGCCATTAAGAGGCATTTACAGATTCACCGGGCTTTTAATATTTTTATATCGTGTGTCATAGGGACTTAAGAATAAATTTAGAGGTAGAAAACAGCTTCTTGTTATTTTTCACAGAAGCATCATTGAGAAGTCTATCCAGCAGAGGGTAGTTACGTCTTTCTTAAAGTCCAGCACAAACTCTTCTTGTGTTGGAAATATTAACTAACTCTTGTCTCTTGTCTTATGAAGAGAGTTTGTTACAGGTGTGATGAGTTGCGCCTTACCAGAGTAGTTCTGCCAGAAGGCAGCGCCGCCGGGGAGCATGTCGACGGGCGGCGGCGGGTAGGACCACTGTGGTTTGTCGGGTGTGTGCGCCGGTTCACGCGAGTACGGCGGCGAGGCGGCCGGGGGCTCCGCGCTCGGCGGCTTGCTCTCCGACCCGTTCTCCCGTTCTGAACGCGTCTCGTGCGCAGATGGACTCATGTTCTCTGTAAGGAATAATATATGTTAGAACTTCAGCAACTCAACCTTCTGTTAAATTATTTTTAAATGATTATTATAATCAGCATTATCATATCTGAAGCTCTTTACCTTTTTCCCTATGAAGGCAGGTCCGTGGTATTTTTTCATGTTTTACTTAAAAAGAAGTCATTACTCAAATGATTGTAAACTAAGAATGCCTATCTCAGTGTTAAAAGGTTTAGAAGTATGACAAGTTTTAATTATAATTTCAAAGGTAAATTCATACATATAGAAACAATACAAGTTTATTTGTTTCCAGAAGCGGTGTATAGACAGCGATTACGTAAGATATTGTGCTCGGATGCGTGCTAACTCAGAGGCCGAGCAGTCGAACCCTCGCTTCAAATGGCCTGCGAAACGATTTCCTGACACGGAGATTAGTACAAGCCTTCACTAGCGTTTACCGCCCTTCTTACGTCACGCACTTCACCTACGATGCGATTTCCATGAAACACATGTCAATTACAAGACGAAACGAAATAAACTGACTCAACTACATCTTACAGTCCAAATTACATTGATAGAAACATTGTGACATAGGACCTTTTGGAAGGACGTAGCCGGAGTTTTAGCCGATACACAGATAGTTTGACAGTCGGTAAGTTAACATGTCAGTGGCACTTGTGAGTACTTTGTTGATACTTGTTGAAGTCTAATAGTGATTACATCGATTATTTGATCACTGAACACCGGAAAATATAAATGAGCATAGTTAGTAATGAAAACACAATAGAATTGTACACAATTGTTAAATAGAAGATATAAAATTAAAGAGTTTAGATTAGAATCTCGACATCTTAAAGTATCCTTTAAAAACCCCATGTAAGATTATGTACTGCTGCTATTAATCTCAAAATTCCGATATTCACAGAGCAAGCAGCAACAATAGTGAACAACCATGTTACTTTTTGATGACACTCACCAGTAACAATTCTGAGTATCTCTTGGGGTGCACCCGACTGCTTGAGCGCCTCCTCTATCTTCTGTCGTCTCTTCAGTTCGTTCTCCAGTTGCTCCTGGATCTGTTGCCGCTGTTTCCGCTCCTTCTTTAGCCGCTTCTGATACATTACTGTAAACAAAATATTTACGGTTACTTTTTAAAGTGATTTTTTAAATTTTGATTATGATCTTTTTAGAAGTATGTACATGTTTTTTTATTTATGTTAAATCGATATTTTCTTAATGCCATATTAAAGTGGCATTAATCAAGGTTAATAGTGGAAACAATAATGCTTTTAATGTAATAAGTATAATCTTTTATGTAAATAACTGTTGTATAAATGAAACTGAGCGTTGTTATCTATTATTAGTTATTTACTTTACTATCCTCTTATCTTAGAGAATTTAGAGATCGAGTTACGATATATTTGCTTGATTCTATCTCCAATTACTCAATGTATCTTTCAGGTTTATACAACTACATGTATTTCAGTATATCATAAATATTAATAGGACCGGTAGAGTTCAGCTCGAGCCCGCTGACTCGTGGCGTATCGAAACAACAATTACTGCGAATACCGGCACGCATAGCAAAACAAAACTCTGACTAAATAAATGGTTTCGCTCATAATTCGTGCGCCATGTTCCTGCAAGCAATTTATGAATGTTTATATTCTCCTACACTCGCGAGAAAGCTCGAGGAGCGAACATCTCACTCGCTCTTAGGACAATGTAGCCTTTTCTGTATCTGTTATACACTTGTAATGCCTTTGATTCACATTTGCCGTCTTTTGGTAATAATGTGGCGATGATCGGCCGGTATTGACGTTTCTTTCGCACTTATGTGGCAGTGATATTTCCATCTTTATCGTGTGCGAGTTGGATTGACGAATGATTGAGTCGGTGTGCAAGTTTCGATATTCGCCCTGCCTCCGGTGAGGGGCGGCGCGGAGCTGCCGAGATATCTGTACAGCCTTTTATCTACTACGCAAGATCTTTAATCTCTATAACCGATAAGGAATTTGATTAAAGCTAAAACTTATATCCGTATTAAAATTTGAAACGTTTCGAATTTAATTTTACATTTATCTTACGTATCATATTGTTTCAATTCATTGATATCTACCATATTCTTTACGTTTTCAACATATTTCTATTATTGAACCTAGTAATCCTAAAGTTAGATTATTTTCATAGTGAATGGCGTTAATTTGTAAACAATAAGACAAATTAAAAATTTCTCATTTAAATATTGCTAGTTAATTAATGTGAGCGCTAATGAGAATCGCGGCCAGGCTGTAGCTGTACGGGCTGCGGGGTGCGGGGCGGTGGGGGGCGCGACTCCCACGCATCATTTGTCATCTCAGCCTCCGACTGCCGCCAGTAATAACGCGAACAACCATAAATAGCCTTTTTATTTGAAATCCTAACTATGTCTAGACACAAATTGCTTTTTCACATCGCGTAATTAAGTTGAAATGTCATAAATGCCGTATTTTGTGTTAGATACAATATTTGAGAATCTCAAAGGAATGTAAAAACATTATTTATTCTTAAAAATCCATTGGGGTCTGATCATAGCGATTACCTGAACTAAAAAAATGTAGCGTAGCTATTAATAGTATTACTGCCTTATTGCTTTTATCTATTAATTTAGTAAGTTGAGTTAAAAACTTTGTCTGTCGATTGAAATACTAAATATAATATTGTACCTTTGTAAATGACATAGAAATTACGTGTTTATTAATTAGGATGGAAAAGGTCATTTTCAGGTAATCAGTCGTTAAAACAGCGGCGTCGAGTAAAGGCTCATCCGGTGGAAAATTCACCGGGCCGAGTCGAGGCGAGTCCGAACATCGAATCAGTCCAACACCTCTGAAAATCACCTTTTCACTCCATCGGAGCTTATTTTTGGACCTTTCATCTCTTTATATGTATTAACGCTTTTGTGGTTATCAATTAACCGGAACCTGCCCGGACTGGAGCTCATTGAACTAAAATTTTAATGAATTTAGAAAGAGTCAGGATGGATGGGTTCGGTCTTTGTTTAAATTCGCAGACCGTATACTTCAAATCCTGAGAGGAGCAAACTTATTGGTCTAATATAATTATTGCATAAAAGGTAAGTTTATTTACTATGAGAATAACAAAGAGTATAAAATGATACAATTCTAGATTTACAATGTAATTTTAAATGTTAGTAAACTTTATTTTAATAAAAATAATCTTTTAATTTGTTCAGAATATGCAGTTAAACGTTTTTATTTTCATAAAAAATGAGGACATTCGAAAAGATTCAATAAAAATTTGACTTCGGCAATCATCGTCTTATCAGGTGTATTCATACAATAGGTGGGGAGTAGCGCGGCATTCTCTATTGTTTCTCCAAGTCAATATTTGTGGAGGCCGGTCGGCGTGGCTTTGTGCTCGCGGCCTGTAATCCGAAGTAATGCTCCCACAGTCATGCTCCCAGTCGAAGATGAATCGTAATAATCCATCGATTTTATTTCATCACAGGGAGGCGCTTTTCGACAAAGACTCGAACCCTTTGTGTCCGGCAATACTTCTAATTTCAAAGCACTTGATCGCCTCTTTGAATTATGTTAATCGTTTCATTGTTCCTTTTGCGGCTTTTGTTTAATTAGGCACATCAATAAATTATTTTTTTCTTAGGAATGAGTTGTACATATATTACAAATCTGTACAATACTCATAAATATGTTACACTAACACTTGTCGTTTGCATGTTTCTGTTGTATTTCTCAAACTTTATTAATAATCATAATCGTATGAAATCTGCATGACAATTATTTATAATGTTGTAAACATTATGGTACGTGTAATTTTCCCACAAATAACAATTAATAAAAACAATGAACAATTTTTACAGCAATTAAAAGTAAAAAGTGGTATGTAACAATAGAAACAAAATGTGAATACACGCGTGTGTAGTCAAAAGGCAAAGCAATGATGACAGAAATGCAACAGAACTCAAAGCGCGCGATATGAAGCGAAACAATTCGATGACCGAGCGTATGAATAAAAACGAACCACCGAAATATTGAAGGAATCCATTCAAAGGGGAAAAAATGCAATAAAAACTCCGGCCCGATACAGAATGGGAGTGCGGTTAAAAGCAACGAACGAATATGGTTGGGAACATCCGCCGCAGACAAAAGTTGGACTACTTGGCTATGCAAATTATATTTGCGGACGCCGCGCCGCGACCGATCTCGCCGCTGCGCCGTTCCGTTTCACCTTACGTACGAGTATATACCGTGTATTCTTTTCATATTTTCATCCGATTTCCTTCCCCTCGTTCATTTTGTTCCGTTTTTAAAAAGTCACGGAACAATGCCGCTTTCCGCGGGGCTCGGTCGCCGCGAGCCGTATTCTTGCACGCGCCTTCTTTTTCTTATTATTATATCTATCTTTTATACGTATCCAGTTCTTTTCTTTAATACTTTCAGCTCATAAATGGCTGATACGGCCCCCTAGGGTTTGCGCTACGAATAACATGTAAATGAGTCGGTGTGCTTGTACAAATTTAAATTCCGATCCCTCTAATGTCGTTTGCAATTTCATTTTTTTAATATTTGTCCGTTTCAAAAAGGAGGTATGGTAATAAGTTTTCTTGTTGCTCCGTCAGATGTCTCCACAGATAAATTATAGATGATCGCCAGATACTGCATTATGTATCGATGAGCGTTGAACGATAGCAGTTAAACATTCAAATTGCTGTTTTTAGTGCTGATAATTAGACAGGTACTTTATACGGGACGACTTTTATTTTTGCCCCTGAGGTGTAACGACTGGATTTTTTATCAATAATGAAAGGCGAGATGTTTTTATGCCCCTTCCGATTATGTCTGCCTCACTGTTACTTTGTTGTTTTATCGAGAAACCATAAAAGTTTACAGAATCAATTGGCTCGGTTATAAACAGGTCTTTGATTAGTTCAGTGGAGATGCGTGCGTTGTGTTGTCGTACTATGTATAGAAGATATTAATTCTGTAATACCTCAAACAATAAAGTATACAACGGGATATACAAATATCAACTTGATGAAAAACATTGATTAAATAAGAAAGATCGTGCAATATGCTACTTTGCCTTATGAATCAATTTTAAAACAATCTCAACTTGTAATTGTGACGAATCAATAGAATGTTCCGAAGCCATCGTTTCTCCTCTCAGTAGTTTAATAAAACGTAAATATGAATCGACATTTATGACAAGCGCTCCCCTCTTGGTGGCGGCCGCGCCATTTAGATAAGTCTTTTTTATAGTTCTTTATTGAAAATAAATTGCCTAGAATAAAATCAGACACAGTCGGAATGGCTTTCCGATAGTTGTGTATGAAATAATGCGCTGGGAGATAAGATGCATCGCTTATCTGAGCGTATGTTCTAGCGCCGGAGGGATGCGGATCTATTCCGCAATGACGCAGCGGATTGTCGAAGCCCTGATGTTTGATGTCATAATCTATTTGAATTATATTTTTCACTTTTCTACTTCATACGAGGTCCAGAAAAAAGCAAGAGTTGTTCCTTGTCTTTGATCAAGATTGTTTTTGTATTGCCAACTTAAATGAAAGAATTAAGAGGAATCTAAAGAATAACGAAAGAACTGAACTGAGAATAAAATTATATACATACATAAAGTAATAAAAACACTTAATGACAGTCCACAAATAAAGCATAGTCCCATAAGTATTGCCAATGTACGATATAAGTCCGTTGACAGTCGTTTAGCCGTTTTATCTATTTCCTCTGTTTTATTTGGGCCGGCGCAAAATTTATGAGGCGAGTGGGTCCTGCGATAAACATTTTCCTTAAAACTGTACGGATTATTGTTCTTGTCGGACGAATGGGGGATTTAAGTTATGAGCTACGAGTGACCTTTGCTACGGACTTGCTATACACTGGTTATGGTAGGCGGTTGCAGTAGTCTTTTGACAGTCTTTTAACTTGGGAATGTTTTGTTTTTGAGTTGAGAGTAAGCTGTCGAAGATTTAAATATAACCAGAAATAGAAATGTCTTTTTTAGTTCTATGTGTACCATATATGTTTTTACTAAACAAAAATAAAATAAACACATTCATTACTAATCATGGAGGCAATCTTTACAAAAGAGAAGTTTAGCAATTGCAATATTCAGTATCTAGTTTTAAAGCAACATAAAAATTAAATACTTGAACGTATGTTTTACCATAACATTCCTTAGCGATGTTTACCTTCGCAATCATAATAAAACAGAGATTTTGTTGTTATGAAAAAAGAGAAGAAAATCGCAGACGCTTTTATCAAAACGATCAAAGGGCCGGCCGGGTGTTCCGAGTTCTTACGACGTTAGTAAAAAAATACAATCTCTCTTTATAGTTACCATTCCACTGGTTATTATACGTATCGATACTGCTGAGTTACGGAGCGTGAAACTCTACGCACACTTCGTGCTACAGCCCCCGAATCCAGGCGATTATTTTACGACATTCAGAGACAATCCTCTGCAATAGTCTCAATTTAAAAAGTTTTGTTTGTCAGCCGTATAATCAAGGTTTTCCTATTCTTTTAAATACGCACAAAGGTTTATTTTAAGTCTAAAAATGAAGAGGTAATGGAACAAAATAATAAGTTTATATAACTGATTGTATTTAATACGTATTTAAGAATAATGTTCCAATAAAGCGGGTTGAAACGATTGTATCTTAGTCATATTGTAAACGCGAAATTTTAGATGTATGGATGTTTGTTAGAGGTTGTAGCGTAAACGGCTTAACGGATTTCGATGAAATTTGGCATAGACGTAGAGGATAGTCTGGAAGAAAACATACGCTACTAACTTCTGTTTTTTTGAACTCGACGCGGACGGAAGCTAGGTGCTTAATAATTTTTGGCCCAAATTCCCAGCCTCCGTGCACTATCTTATTATCTTGTACATATTCCACCCACTTATAATTCTTTATTTACTGGGATTATCTGGTTGTATTTGAAATACGCAAAAAAATAAATGCCAATGTATAATGTTCAGAAAATATAATCACTTCATGAAGTGACTAATTTTAATTAAACGCCCAAAGGTAAAATTCACATCATTATTTTTTCATGGTAAAAGTTAATCCTAAATGAGCGGGGATTATCTTCAGTCAAAGATAAAAACGAATTGAGATTGATGACCAAAGTAATTAGTCTTTATATCTTGGAATCGGAAGGACTGAAGCGACATATTCAATTAGGGAAAAATTTAATGACTCTATAAGAAATACTAGCCTTTGTCTTCTTAATGCGATTAGAAAAAGAACTCATTAGGATTATAGCCACCGTCTTAAGTAACTTAACTATACGATGTGTAGCGGACTGGTACAACTGGTGCATTTGTGAGATAAATGTTATTTTTACTGAAAATTCGGACTTTTGTAAAATTAATTTAATTTCTCAGTATCCTCGTCCTCTTTATAGTATCATACTGTAAAAGTCAGAAATCTATAAATCGGTCTAGAATGTTCTCGACGTCTTTAATTAATGCCATTTATAATCTACTGGCTTGCACGATACTTCGTCTTCGTGCAATTAAAACATAACAAAAGTGAGTATTATAACATATGTGTTCTTTCAGTCTATCATCCACATTTAAGCCAAATTTTATCGAAATCCGTTTCGCCGATTTGGCAAAAAACTAACAAACATCCATTTAAATTTCGCACTTATAATATTAGTACGAAAGTTTTCTTGTTTTACAACACAAAGGAAAATTTTAAAAAGCGATAAATAAGTGGTTACTCACTTGTTAAATCAATTTGGCTTTTAACTCCTTTATTATTACATTTAAAACGCTATTAATGAAAACAAATTATGACGAAAATGATCAACCCAATCAACAACTACGTATACAAGAAAATGAACAAAGTCGCCGTATAATTAACAAACATAATTTCATGATGCTGTACGTGGAAATGTTCGAAGTTGAAAATAAATATTCCGGGCAAGCGTATAATGATATTTGCATGGAAACCCCTTTATTCATTTACATCAATAAGATAATTCGTTCAATATTTACCATTTTATTGTAAGGAATTCATGACATTTATGATCACAACAATATCTATACTCCTACACTAAAATAATAAAGCGTAAAAGCACACTGCTTTGTGTCATAGGATGTCAGCAAACACAACATATTTTTAAATTTTTATTTCTTTAAAAAATGCCCTACACTTACGACACGCTTTAGGCTATAAGTATGTTTTCACGCTATTAAACTTAGGGGTAAATAGATTAAAAAAAAATAAACTTTTACATGGGAAAGGGGCCATAAACTACAAGCTGCTAACATTAAAGAAGCAAGTGTTAGGGTCCTCTGTACCTATTTTATAATTATATGCTCATTGACGACGTAACCCATGCAGTAATAGTATTTGCATTGACTCAAGACTAGCTGTGCATTTGACTAGCTTCCTTAAGTTCAATAATTCACTTATTATTGCAAATCGAGTTTAGAACACATAATT